>CAUVYP010000788.1:0-81000 GCA_963556195.1 Sepiola atlantica
CTGTCTGCAAAGTTTCGTTGCACAATTCGAATAAATGTGGAAGTTATAAACAAAAGCGATATCAACTTTAAAACGCGCTAAATTTTGTTGATGTTTTGCGTATTCAGTTTGTATCGACATATCACCGGCAGTGCAAGAGCGGCACTTCTGAAACTTGGTACTTTAGTAGAAAAGGCCTATCCGCGACTGTCTGCAAAGTTTTGTTGCACAATTCCAATAAATGTGGAAGTGATAAACAAAAGCGATATCAACTTTACAACGCGCTAAATTTTGTTGATGTTTTGCGTATTCAGTTTGTATCGACATATCTCCTGCAGTGCAAGAGCTGCACTTCTGAAACTTGGTACTTCAGTGGAAAAGGCCGATCCGCGACTGTCTGCAAAGTTTCATTGCACAATTCGAATAAATGGGGAAGTTATAATCAAAAGCGATATCAACTTTAAAACGCACTAGATTTTGTTGATAATTTGCGTATTCAGTTTGTATCGACATATCTCCGGCAGTACAAGAACTGCACTTCTGAAACATGGTACTTAAGTAGAAAATGTGTCTCCGCAGTTGTCTGCAAAGTTTTGTAACACAATTCGAATACATGTGGAAGTTATAAACAAAAGCGATATCAACTTTAAAACGCGCTAAATTTTGTTGATGTTTTGCGTATTCAGTTTGTATCGACATATCTCCGGCAGTACAAGAGCTGCACTTCTGAGACTTGGTACTTCAGTAGAAAAGTCCAATCCGCGACTGTCTGCAAAGTTTTGTTGCACAATTCGAATAAATGTGGAAGTTATAAACAAAAGCGATATCAACTTTAAAACGCGCTAAATTTTGTTGATGTTTTGCGTATTCAGTTTGTATCGACATATCTCCGGCAGCACAAGAGCTGCACTTCTGAAACATGGTACTTCAGTAGAAAATGTGTCTCCGCGGTTGTCTGCAAAGTTTTGTAACACAATTCGAATACATCTGGAAGTTATAAACAAAAGCGATATCAACTTTAAAACGCGCTCAATTTTGTTGATGTTTTGCGTATTCAGTTTGTATCGACATATCTCCGGCAGTACAAGAGCTGCACTTCTGAGACTTGGTACTACAGTAGAAAAGTCCAATCCGCGACTGTCTGCAAAGTGTTGTTGCACAATTCGAATAAATGTGGAAGTTATAACAAAAGCGATATCAACTTTAAAACGCGCTAAATTTTGTTGATGGTTTGCGTATTCAGTTTGTATCGACATATCTCCGGCATTGCGAGAGCTGCACTTCTGAAACATAGTACTTCAGTAGAAAAAGCCCATCCGCGACTGTCTGTAGAGTTTCGTTGCACAATTCGAATAAATGTGGAAGTTATAATCAAAAGCGATATCAACTTTAAAACGCGCTAAATTTTGTTGATGTTTTGCGTATTCAGTTTGTATCGACATATCTCCGGCAGTACAAATGCTGCACTTCTGAAACTTGGTACTTCAGTAGGAAATGTGGCTCCGCAATTGTCTGCAAAGTTTCGTTGCACAATTCGAATAAATGTGAAAGTTATAAACAAAAGCGATATCAACTTTAAAACGCGCTAAATTTTGTTGATGTTTTGCGTATTCAGTTTGTATCGACATATCACCGGCAGTGCAAGAGCGGCACTTCTGAAACTTGGTACTTTAGTAGAAAAGGCCTATCCGCGACTGTCTGCAAAGTTTTGTTGCACAATTCGAATAAATGTGGAAGTTATAAACAAAAGCGGTATCAACTTTAAAACGCACTAAATTTTGTTGATGTTTTGCGTATTCAGTTTGTATCGAGATATCTCTGGCAGTACAAGAGCTGCACTTCTGAGACTTGGTACTTCAGTAGAAAATCTGTCTCCGCGACTGTCTGCAAAGTTTCGTTGCACAATTCGAATAAATGTGGAAGTTATAAACAAAAGCGATATCAACTTTAAAACGCGCTAAATTTTGTTGATGTTTTGCGTATTCAGTTTGTATCGACATATCTCCGGCAGTGCAAGAGCGGCACTTCTGAAACTTGGTACTTTAGTAGAGAAGGCCTATCCGCGACTGTCTGCAAAGTTTCGTTGCACAATTCGAATAAATGTGGAAGTGATAAACAAAAGCGATATCAACTTTAAAACGCGCTAAATTTTGTTGATGTTTTGCGTATTAAGTTTGTATCGACATATCTCCGGCAGTACAAGAGCTGCACTCCTGAAACTTGGTACTTCAGTAGAAAAGGCCTATCCGCAACTGTCTGCAAAGTTTCGTGGCACAATTCGAATTAATGTGGAAGTTATAAACAAAAGCGATATCAACTTTAAAACGCGCTAAATTTTGTTGATGTTTTGCGTATTCAGTTTGTATCGACATATCTCCGGCAGTACAAGAGCTGCACTTCTGAAACATGGTACTTCAGTAGAAAATGTGACTCCGCGGTTGTCTGCAAAGTTTTGTAACACAATTCGAATACATGTGGAAGTTATAAACAAAAGCGATATCAACTTTAAAACGCGCTAAATTTTGTTGATGTTTTGCGTATTCAGTTTGTATCGACATATCTCCGGTAGTACAAGAGCTGCACTGCTGAGACTTGGTACTACAGTAGAAAAGTCCAATCCGCGACTGTCTGCAAAGTTTTGTTGCACAATTCGAATAAATGTGGAAGTTATAACAAAAGCGATATCAACTTTAAAACGCGCTAAATTTTGTTGATGGTTTGCGTATTCAGTTTGTATCGACATATCTCCGGCAGTGCGAGAGCTGCACTTCTGAAACTTGGTACTTCAGTAGAAAAAGCCCATCCGCGACTGTCTGCAGAGTTTCGTTGCACAATTCGAATAAATGTGGAAGTTATAATCAAAAGCGATATCAACTTTCAAACACGCTAAATTTTGTTGATGTTTTGCGTATTCAGTTTGTATCGACATATCTCCGGCAGTACAAGAGCTGCACTTCTGAAACTTGGTACTTCAGTGGAAAATGTGTCTCCGCGGTTTTCTGCAAAGTATCGTAGCACAATTCGAATAAATGTGGAAGTTATAAATAAAAGCGATATCAACTTTAAAACGCGCTAAATTTTGTTGATGTTTTGCGTATTCAGTTTGTATCGACATATCTCCGGCAGTACAAATGCTGCACTTCTGAAACTTGGTACTTCAGTAGAAAATGTGTCTCCGCGACTGTCTGCAAAGTTTCGTTGCACAATTCGAATAAATGTGGAAGTTATAAACAAAAGCGATATCAACTTTAAAACGCGCTAAATTTTGTTGATGTTTTGCGTATTCAGTTTGTATCGACATATCACCGGCAGTGCAAGAGCGGCACTTCTGAAACTTGGTACTTTAGTAGAAAAGGCCTATCCGCGACTGTCTGCAAAGTTTTGTTGCACAATTCCAATAAATGTGGAAGTGATAAACAAAAGCGATATCAACTTTACAACGCGCTAAATTTTGTTGATGTTTTGCGTATTCAGTTTGTATCGACATATCTCCTGCAGTGCAAGAGCTGCACTTCTGAAACTTGGTACTTCAGTGGAAAAGGCCGATCCGCGACTGTCTGCAAAGTTTCATTGCACAATTCGAATAAATGGGGAAGTTATAATCAAAAGCGATATCAACTTTAAAACGCACTGAATTTTGTTGATAATTTGCGTATTCAGTTTGTATCGACATATCTCCGGCAGTACAAGAACTGCACTTCTGAAACATGGTACTTAAGTAGAAAATGTGTCTCCGCAGTTGTCTGCAAAGTTTTGTAACACAATTCGAATACATGTGGAAGTTATAAACAAAAGCGATATCAACTTTAAAACGCGCTAAATTTTGTTGATGTTTTGCGTATTCAGTTTGTATCGACATATCTCCGGCAGTACAAGAGCTGCACTTCTGAGACTTGGTACTTCAGTAGAAAAGTCCAATCCGCGACTGTCTGCAAAGTTTTGTTGCACAATTCGAATAAATGTGGAAGTTATAAACAAAAGCGATATCAACTTTAAAACGCGCTAAATTTTGTTGATGGTTTGCGTATTCAGTTTGTATCGACATATCTCCGGCAGTGCGAGAGCTGCACTTCTGAAACTTGGTACTTCAGTAGAAAAAGCCCATCCGCGACTGTCTGCAGAGTTTCGTTGCACAATTCAAATAACAGTGGAAGTTATAATCAAAAGCGATATCAACTTTAAAACACGCTAAATTTTGTTGATGTTTTGCGTATTCAGTTTGTATCGACATATCTCCGGTAGTGCAAGAGCTGCACTTCTGAAACTTGGTACTTCAGTTGAAAATGTGTGTCCGCGGTTGTCTGCAAAGTATCGTTGCACAATTCGAATAAATGTGGAAGTTATAAACAAAAGCGATATAAACTTTAAAACGCGCTAAATTTTGTTGATGTTTTGCGTATTCAGTTTGTATCGACATATCTCCGGCAGTACTAATGCTGCACTTCTGAAACTTGGTACTTCAGTAGCAAATGTGTCTCCGCCATTGTCTGCAAAGTTTCGTTTCACAATTCGAATAAATGTGGAAGTTTTAAACAAAAGCGATATCAACTTTAAAACGCGCTAAATTTTGTTGATGTTTTGCGTATTCAGTTTGTATTGACATATCTCCGGCAGTACAAAAGCTGCACTTCTGAAACTTGGTACTTCCGTACAAAAGGCCTATCCGCGACTGTCTTCAAAGTTTCGTTGCACAATTCGAATAAATGTGGAAGTTATAAACAAAAGCGCTATCAACTTTAAAACGCGCTAAATTTTGTTGATGTTTTGCGTATTCAGTTTGTATCGACATATCTCCGGCAGTACAAGAGCTGCACTTCTGAGACTTGGTACTTCAGTAGAAAATGTCTCTCCGCGATTGTCTGCAAAGTTTCGTTGCACAATTCGAATAAATGTGGAAGTTATAAACAAAAGCGATATCAACTTTAAAACGCGCTAAATTTTGTTGATGTTTTGCGTATTCAGTTTGTATCGACATATCTCCGGCAGTGCAAGAGCTGCACTTCTGAAACTTGGTACTTTAGTAGAAAAGGCGTATCCGCGATTGTCTGCAGAGTTTCGTTGCACAATTCGAATAAATGTTGAAGTTATAATCAAAAGCGATATCAACTTTAAAACACGCTAAATCTTGTTGATGTTTTGCGTGTCCAGTTTTATCGACATATCTCCGGCAGTACAAGAGCTGCACTTCTGAACCTTGGTACTACAGTAGAAAAGGCCTATCCGCGACTGTCTGCAAAGTTTCGTTGCACAATTCGAATAAATGTGGAAGTTATAAACAAAAGCAATATCAACTTTAAAACGCGCTAAATTTTGTTGATGTTTTGCGTATTCAGTTTGTATCGAGATATCTCCGGCAGTACAAGAGCTGCACTTCTGAGACTTGGTACTGCAGTAGTGAAGGCCTATCCGCGACTGTCTGCAAAGTTTCGTTGCACAATCCGAATAAATGTGGAAGTTATAAACAAAAGCGATATCAACTTTAAAACGCGCTAAATTTTGTTGATGTTTTGCGTATAACGTTTGTATCGACATATCTCCGGCAGTGCGAGAGCTGCACTTCTGAAACGTGGTACTTCAGTAGAAAAAGCCCATCCGCGACTGTCTGCAGAGTTTCGTTGCACAATTCGAATAAATGTGGAAGTTATAAACAACAGCGATATCAACTTTAAAACACGCTAAATTTTGTTGATGTTTTGCGTATCTAGTTTTATCGACATATCTCCGGCAGTACAAGAGCTGCACTTCTGAAACTTGGTACTTCAGTACAAAAGGCCTATCCGCGACTGTCTGCAAAGTTTCGTTGCACAATTCGAATAAATGTGGAAGTTACAATCAAAAGCGATATCAACTTTAAAACGCACTAAATTTTGTTGATGTTTTGCGTATTCAGTTTGTATCGACATATCTCCGGCAGTACAAGAGCTGCACTTCTGAAACTTGGTACTTCAGTAGAAAATGTGTTACCGCGGTTGTCTGCAAAGTTTCGTTGCACAATTCGAATAAATGTGGAAGTTATAAACAAAAGCGATATCAACTTTAAAACGCGCTAAATTTTGTTGATGTTTTGCGTATTCAGTTTGTATCGACATATCTCCGGCAGTACAAGAGCTGCACTTCTGAAACATAGTACTTCAGTAGAAAAAGCCCATCCGCGACTGTCTGCAGAGTTTCGTTGCACAATTCGAATAAATGTGGAAGTTATAATCAAAAGCGATAACAACTTTAAAACACGCTAAATTTTGTTGATGTTTTGCGTATCTAGTTTTATCGATATATCTCTAACAGTACGAGAGCTGCACTTCTGAAACTTGGTACTTCAGTAGAAAAGGCCTATCCGCGACTGTCTGCAAAGTTTTGTTGCACAATTCCAATAAATGTGGAAGTTATAAACAAAAGCGATATCAACTTTAAACGCGCTTAATTTTGTTGATGTTTTACGTATTCAGTTTGTATCGACATATCTCCGGCAGTAAAAAAAGCTGCACTTCTGAAACTTGGTACTTCAGTAGAAAAGGCCTATCCGCGACTGTCTGCAAAGTTTCGTTGCACAATTCGAATAAATGTGGAAGTTATAAACAAAAGCGATATAAACTTTAAAACGCGCTAAATTTTGTTGATGTTTTGCGTATTCAGTTTGTATCGACATATCTCCGGCAGTACAAGAGCTGCACTTCTGAAACTTAGTACTTCAGTAGCAAATGTGTCTCCGCGATTGTCTGCAAAGTTTCGTTGCACAATTCGAATAAATGTGGAAGTTATAAACAAAAGCGATATACATTTTAAAACGCTCTAAATTTTGTTGATGTTTTGTGTATTCAGTTTGTATCGACATATCTCCGGCAGTACAAAAGCTGCACTTCTGAAACTTGGTTCTTCAGTAGAAAAGGCCTATCCGCGACTGTCTGCAAAGTTCGTTGCACAATTCGAATAAATGTGGAAGTTATAAACAAAAGCGATATCAACTTTAAAACGCGTTAAATTTTGTTGATGTTTTTCGTATTCAGTTTGTATCGACATATCTCCGGCAGTACAAGAGCTGCACTTCTGAGACTTGGTACTTCACTAGAAAAGGCTTATCCGCGACTCTCTGCAAAGTTCCGTGGCACAATTCGAATTAATGTGGAAGTTATAAACAAAAGCGATATCAACTTTAAAACGTGCTAAATTTTGTTGATGTTTTGCGTATTCAGTTTGTATCGACATATCTCCGGCAGTGCAATGCTGCACTTCTGAAACTTGGTACTTCAGTAGAAAAGGCCTATCCGCGACTGTCTGCAAAGTTTCATTGCACAATTCGAATAAATGTGGAAGTTATAATCAAAAGCGATATCAACTTTAAAACGCACTGAATTTTGTTGATGTTTTGCGTATTCAGTTTGTATCGACATATCTCCGGCAGTACAAGAGCTGCACTTCTGAAACATGGTACTTCAGTAGAAAATGTGTCTCCGCGGTTGTCTGCAAAGGTTTGTAACACAATTCGAATACATGTGGAAGTTATAAACAAAAGCGATATCAACTTTAAAACGCGCTAAATTTTGTTGATGGTTTGCGTATTCAGTTTGTATCGACATATCTCCGGCAGTATGAGAGCTGCACTTCTGAAACTTGGTACTTCAGTAGAAAAGGCCTATCTGCAACTGTCTGCTAACCTCCGTGGCACAATTCGACTAAATGTGGAAGTTATAAACAAAAGCGATATCAACTTTAAAACGCGCTAAATTTTGTTGATGTTTTGCGTATTCAGTTTGTATCGACATATCTCCGGCAGTGCAAGAGCTGCACTTCTGAAACTTGGTACTTCAGTAGAAAAGGCCTATCCGCGACTGTCTGCAAAGTTTTGTTGCACAATTCGAATAAATGTGGAAGTTATAAACAAAAGCGATATCAACTTTAAAACGCGCTAAATTTTGTTGATGTTTTGCGTATTAAGTTTGTATCGACATATCTCCGGCAGTACAAGAGCTGCACTTCTGAAACTTCGTACTTCAGTAGAATAGGCCTATCCGCAACTGTCTGCAAAGTTTCGTGGCACAATTCGAATAAATGTGGAAGTTATAAACAAAAGCGATATCAACTTTAAAACGCGCTAAATTTTGTTGATGTTTTGCGTATTCAGTTTGTATCGACATATCTCCGGCAGTACAAGAGCTGCACTTCTGAGACTTGGTACTTCAGTGGAAAAGTCCAATCTGCGACTGTCTGCAAAGTTTTGTTGCACAATTCGAATAAATGTGGAAGTTATAAACAAAAGCGATATCAACTTTAAAACGCGCTAAATTTTGTTGATGGTTTGCGTATTCAGTTTGTATCGACATATCTCCGGCAGTGCGAGAGCTGCACTTCTGAAACTTGGTACTTCAGTAGAAAAGGCCCATCCGCGACTGTCTGCAGAGTTTCGTTGCACAATTCAAATAACAGTGGAAGTTATAATCAAAAGCGATATCAACTTTAAAACACGCTAAATTTTGTTGATGTTTTGCGTATTCAGTTTGTATCGACATATCTCCGGTAGTGCAAGAGCTGCACTTCTGAAACTTGGTACTTCAGTGGCTAATGTGTGTCCGCGGTTCTCTGCAAAGTATCGTTGCACAATTCGAATAAATGTGGAAGTTATAAACAAAAGCGATATAAACTTTAAAACGCGCTAAATTTTGTTGATGTTTTGCGTATTCAGTTTGTATCGACATATCTCCGGCAGTACTAATGCTGCACTTCTGAAACTTGGTACTTCAGTAGCAAATGTGTCTCCGCAATTGTCTGCAAAGTTTCGTTTCACAATTCGAATAAATGTGGAAGTTTAAAACAAAAGCGATTTCAACTTTAAAACGCGCTAAATTTTGTTGATGTTTTGCGTATTCAGTTTGTATTGACATATCTCCGGCAGTACAAAAGCTGCACTTCTTAAACTTGGTACTTCCGTACAAAAGGCCTATCCGCGACTGTCTTCAAAGTTTCGTTGCACAATTCGAATAAATGTGGAAGTTATAAACAAAAGCGCTATCAACTTTAAAACGCGCTAAATTTTGTTGATGTTTTGCGTATTCAGTTTGTATCGACATATCTCCGGCAGTACAAGAGCTGCACTTCTGAGACTTGGTACTTCATTAGAAAATCTGTCTCCGCGACTGTCTGCAAAGTTTCGTTGCACAATTCGAATAAATGTAGAAGTTATAAACAAAAGCGATATCAACTTTAAAACGCGCTAAATTTTGTTGATGTTTTGCGTATTCAGTTTGTATCGACATATCTCCGGCAGTGCAAGAGCTGCACTTCTGAAACTTGGTACTTTAGTAGAAAAGGCATATCCGCGACTGTCTGCAGAGTTTCGTTGCACAATTCGAATAAATGTGGAAGTTATAATCAAAAGCGATATCAACTTTAAAACACGCTAAATCTTGTTGATGTTTTGCGTATCCAGTTTTATCGACATATCTCCGGCAGTACAAGAGCTGCACTTCTGAAACTTGGTACTACAGTAGAAAAGGCCTATCCGCGACTGTCTGTAAAGTTTCGTTGCACAATTCGAATAAATGTGGAAGTTATAAACAAAAGCGATATCAACTTTAAAACGCATTAAATTTTGTTGATGTTTTGCGTATTCAGTTTGTATCGAGATATCTCCGGCAGTACAAAAGCTGCACTTCTGAAACTTGGTACTTCAGTAGAAAAAGCCCATCCGCGACTGTCTGCAGAGTTTCGTTGCACAATTTGAATAAATGTGGAAGTTATAATCAAAAGCGATAACAACTTTAAAACACGCTAAATTTTGTTGATGTTTTGGGTATCTAGTTTTATCGATATATCTCTAACAGTACAAAAGCTGCACTTCTGAAACTTGGTACTTCAGTAGAACAGGCCTATCCGCGACTGTCTGCAAAGTTTTGTTGCACAATTCCAATAAATGTGGAAGTTATAAACAAAAGCGATATCAACTTTAAAACGCGCTAAATTTTGTTGATGTTTTACGTATTCAGTTTGTATCGACATATCTCCGGCAGTAAAAAAAGCTGCACTTCTGAAACTTTGTACTTCAGTAGAAAAGGCCTATCCGCGACTGTCTGCAAAGTTTCGTTGCACAATTCGAATAAATGTGGAAGTTATAAACAATAGCGATATAAACTTTAAAACGCGCTAAATTTTGTTGATGTTTTGCGTATTCAGTTTGTATCGACATATCTCCGGCAGTACAAAGGCTGCACTTCTGAAACTTAGTACTTCAGTATCAAATGTGTCTCCGCGATTGTCTGCAAAGTTTCGTTGCACAATTCGAATAAATGTGGAAGTTATAAACAAAAGCGATATCAACTTTAAAACGCGCTAAATTTTGTTGATGTTTTGTGTATTCAGTTTGTATCGACATATCTCCGGCAGTACAAAAGCTGCACTTCTGAAACTTGGTACTTCAGTAGAAAAGGCCTATCCGCGACTGTCTGCAAAGTTTCGTTGCACAATTCGAATAAATGTGGAAGTTATAAACAAAAGCGATATCAACTTTAAAACGCGTTAAATTTTGTTGATGTTTTTCGTATTCAGTTTGTATCGACATATCTCCGGCAGTACAAGAGCTGCACTTCTGAGACTTGGTACTTCACTAGAAAAGGCTTATCCGCGACTCTCTGCAAAGTTTCGTTGCACAATTCGAATAAATGTGGAAGTGATAAACAAAAGCGATTTCAACTTTTATACGCGCTAAATTTTGTTGATGTTTTGCGTATTAAGTTTGTATCGACATATCTCCGGCAGTACAAGAGCTGCACTTCTGAAACTTGGTACCTCAGTGGAAAAGGCCTATCCGCAACTGTCTGCAAAGTTCCGTGGCACAATTTGAATTAATGTGGAAGTTATAAACAAAAGCGATATCAACTTTAAAACGTGCTAAATTTTGTTGATGTTTTGCGTATTCAGTTTGTATCGACATATCTCCGGCAGTGCAAGAGCTGCACTTCTTAAACTTGGTACTTCAGTAGAAAAGGCCTATCCGCGACTGTCTGCAAAGTTTCCTTGCACAATTCGAATAAATGTGGAAGTTATAATCAAAAGCGATATCAACTTTAAAACGCACTGAATTTTGTTGATGTTTTGCGTATTCAGTTTGTATCGACATATCTCCGGCAGTACAAGAGCTGCACTTCTGAAACTTGGTACTTGAGTAGAAAATGTGTCTCCGCGGTTGTCTGCAACGTTTTGTAACACAATTCGAATACATGTGGAAGTTATAAACAAAAGCGATATCAACTTTAAAACGCGCTAAATTTTGTTGATGGTTTGCGTATTCAGTTTGTATCGACATATCTCCGGCAGTGCGAGAGCTGCACTTCTGAAACTTGGTACTTCAGTAGAAAAGGCCTATCCGCAACTGTCTGCAAACCTCCGTGGCACAATTCGACTTAATGTGGAAGTTATAAACAAAAGCGATATCAACTTTAAAACGCGCTAAATTTTGTTGATGTTGGACGTATTCAGTTTGTATCGACATATCTCCGGCAGTACAAGAGCTGCACTTCTGAGACTTGGTACTTCACTAGAAAAGGCTTATCCTCGACTCTCTGCAAAGTTTCGTTGCACAATTCCAATAAATGTGGAAGTGATAAACAAAAGCGATATCAACTTTTATACGCGCTAAATTTTGTTGATGTTTTGCGTATTAAGTTTGTATCGACATATCTCCGGCAGTACAAGAGCTGCACTTCTGAAACTTGGTACTTCAGTAGAAAATGTGTCTCCGCGGTTGTCTGCAAAGTTTTGTAACACAATTCGCATACATGTTGAAGTTATAAACAAAAGCGATATCAACTTTAAAACGCGCTTAATTTTGTTGATGTTTTGCGTATTAAGTTTGTATCGACATATCTCCGGCAGTACAAAAGCTGCACTTCTGAAACTTGGTACTTCAGTAGAAAAGGCCTATCCGCGACTGTCTGCAAAGTTTTGTCGCACAATTCGAATAAATGTGGAAGTTATAAACAAAAGCGATATCAACTTTAAAACGCGCTAAATTTTGTTGATGGTTTGCGTATTCTGTTTGTATCGACATATCTCCGGCAGTGCGAGAGCTGCACTTCTGAAACTTGGTCCTTCAGTAGAAAAAGCCCATCCGCGACTGTCTGCAGAGTTTCGTTGCACAATTCGAATAAATGTGGAAGTTATAAACAAAAGCGATATCAACTTTAAAACGCGCTAAATTTTGTTGATGTTTTGCGTATTCAGTTTGTATCGACCTATCTCCGGCAGTACAAAAGCTGCACTTCTGAAACTTCGTACTTCAGTAGAAAATGTATCTCCGCGGTAGTCTGCAAAGTTTCGTAACACAATTCGAATAAATGTGGAAGTTATAAACAAAAGCGATATCAACTTTAAAACGCGCTAAATTTTGTTGATGTTTTGCGTATTCAGTTTGTATTCACATATCTGAGGCAGTACAAAAGCTGCACTTCTGAACCTTAGTACTTCCGTAGAAAAGGCCTATCCGCGACTGTCTGCAAAGTTCGTTGCACAATTCGAATAAATGTGGAAGTTATAAACAAAAGCGATATCAACTTTAAAACGCGTTAAATTTTGTTGATGTTTTTCGTATTCAGTTTGTATCGACATATCTCCGGCAGTACAAGAGCTGCACTTCTGAGACTTGGTACTTCACTAGAAAAGGCTTATCCGCGACTCTCTGCAAAGTTTCGTTGCACAATTCCAATAAATGTGGAAGTGATAAACAAAAGCGATATCAACTTTTATACGCGCTAAATTTTGTTGATGTTTTGCGTATTAAGTTTGTATCGACATATCTCCGGCAGTACAAGAGCTGCACTTCTGAAACTTGGTACCTCAGTGGAAAAGGCCTATCCGCAACTGTCTGCAAAGTTCCGTGGCACAATTCGAATTAATGTGGAAGTTATAAACAAAAGCGATATCAACTTTAAAACGTGCTAAATTTTGTTGATGTTTTGCGTATTCAGTTTGTATCGACATATCTCCGGCAGTGCAATGCTGCACTTCTGAAACTTGGTACTTCAGTAGAAAAGGCCTATCCGCGACTGTCTGCAAAGTTTCATTGCACAATTCGAATAAATGTGGAAGTTATAATCAAAAGCGATATCAACTTTAAAACGCACTGAATTTTGTTGATGTTTTGCGTATTCAGTTTGTATCGACATATCTCCGGCAGTACAAGAGCTGCACTTCTGAAACATGGTACTTCAGTAGAAAATGTGTCTCCGCGGTTGTCTGCAAAGGTTTGTAACACAATTCGAATACATGTGGAAGTTATAAACAAAAGCGATATCAACTTTAAAACGCGCTAAATTTTGTTGATGGTTTGCGTATTCAGTTTGTATCGACATATCTCCGGCAGTATGAGAGCTGCACTTCTGAAACTTGGTACTTCAGTAGAAAAGGCCTATCTGCAACTGTCTGCTAACCTCCGTGGCACAATTCGACTAAATGTGGAAGTTATAAACAAAAGCGATATCAACTTTAAAACGCGCTAAATTTTGTTGATGTTTTGCGTATTCAGTTTGTATCGACATATCTCCGGCAGTGCAAGAGCTGCACTTCTGAAACTTGGTACTTCAGTAGAAAAGGCCTATCCGCGACTGTCTGCAAAGTTTTGTTGCACAATTCGAATAAATGTGGAAGTTATAAACAAAAGCGATATCAACTTTAAAACGCGCTAAATTTTGTTGATGTTTTGCGTATTAAGTTTGTATCGACATATCTCCGGCAGTACAAGAGCTGCACTTCTGAAACTTGGTACTTCAGTAGAATAGGCCTATCCGCAACTGTCTGCAAAGTTTCGTGGCACAATTCGAATAAATGTGGAAGTTATAAACAAAAGCGATATCAACTTTAAAACGCGCTAAATTTTGTTGATGTTTTGCGTATTCAGTTTGTATCGACATATCTCCGGCAGTACAAGAGCTGCACTTCTGAGACTTGGTACTTCAGTGGAAAAGTCCAATCTGCGACTGTCTGCAAAGTTTTGTTGCACAATTCGAATAAATGTGGAAGTTATAAACAAAAGCGATATCAACTTTAAAACGCGCTAAATTTTGTTGATGGTTTGCGTATTCAGTTTGTATCGACATATCTCCGGCAGTGCGAGAGCTGCACTTCTGAAACTTGGTACTTCAGTAGAAAAGGCCCATCCGCGACTGTCTGCAGAGTTTCGTTGCACAATTCAAATAACAGTGGAAGTTATAATCAAAAGCGATATCAACTTTAAAACACGCTAAATTTTGTTGATGTTTTGCGTATTCAGTTTGTATCGACATATCTCCGGTAGTGCAAGAGCTGCACTTCTGAAACTTGGTACTTCAGTGGCTAATGTGTGTCCGCGGTTCTCTGCAAAGTATCGTTGCACAATTCGAATAAATGTGGAAGTTATAAACAAAAGCGATATAAACTTTAAAACGCGCTAAATTTTGTTGATGTTTTGCGTATTCAGTTTGTATCGACATATCTCCGGCAGTACTAATGCTGCACTTCTGAAACTTGGTACTTCAGTAGCAAATGTGTCTTGGCAATTGTCTGCAAAGTTTCGTTTCACAATTCGAATAAATGTGGAAGTTTAAAACAAAAGCGATTTCAACTTTAAAACGCGCTAAATTTTGTTGATGTTTTGCGTATTCAGTTTGTATTGACATATCTCCGGCAGTACAAAAGCTGCACTTCTTAAACTTGGTACTTCCGTACAAAAGGCCTATCCGCGACTGTCTTCAAAGTTTCGTTGCACAATTCGAATAAATGTGGAAGTTATAAACAAAAGCGCTATCAACTTTAAAACGCGCTAAATTTTGTTGATGTTTTGCGTATTCAGTTTGTATCGACATATCTCCGGCAGTACAAGAGCTGCACTTCTGAGACTTGGTACTTCAGTAGAAAATCTGTCTCCGCGACTGTCTGCAAAGTTTCGTTGCACAATTCGAATAAATGTAGAAGTTATAAACAAAAGCGATATCAACTTTAAAACGCGCTAAATTTTGTTGATGTTTTGCGTATTCAGTTTGTATCGACATATCTCCGGCAGTGCAAGAGCTGCACTTCTGAAACTTGGTACTTTAGTAGAAAAGGCATATCCGCGACTGTCTGCAGAGTTTCGTTGCACAATTCGAATAAATGTGGAAGTTATAATCAAAAGCGATATCAACTTTAAAACACGCTAAATCTTGTTGATGTTTTGCGTATCCAGTTTTATCGACATATCTCCGGCAGTACAAGAGCTGCACTTCTGAAACTTGGTACTACAGTAGAAAAGGCCTATCCGCGACTGTCTGTAAAGTTTCGTTGCACAATTCGAATAAATGTGGAAGTTATAAACAAAAGCGATATCAACTTTAAAACGCATTAAATTTTGTTGATGTTTTGCGTATTCAGTTTGTATCGAGATATCTCCGGCAGTACAAAAGCTGCACTTCTGAAAC
Source organism: Sepiola atlantica (assembly GCA_963556195.1). Classification (NCBI taxonomy): domain Eukaryota; kingdom Metazoa; phylum Mollusca; class Cephalopoda; order Sepiida; family Sepiolidae; genus Sepiola; species Sepiola atlantica. The sequence continues at coordinate 15,396 of CAUVYP010000788.1, forward strand.
TTGGTACTTCAGTAGAAAAAGCCCATCCGCGACTGTCTGCAGAGTTTCGTTGCACAATTTGAATAAATGTGGAAGTTATAATCAAAAGCGATAACAACTTTAAAACACGCTAAATTTTGTTGATGTTTTGGGTATCTAGTTTTATCGATATATCTCTAACAGTACAAAAGCTGCACTTCTGAAACTTGGTACTTCAGTAGAACAGGCCTATCCGCGACTGTCTGCAAAGTTTTGTTGCACAATTCCAATAAATGTGGAAGTTATAAACAAAAGCGATATCAACTTTAAAACGCGCTAAATTTTGTTGATGTTTTACGTATTCAGTTTGTATCGACATATCTCCGGCAGTAAAAAAAGCTGCACTTCTGAAACTTTGTACTTCAGTAGAAAAGGCCTATCCGCGACTGTCTGCAAAGTTTCGTTGCACAATTCGAATAAATGTGGAAGTTATAAACAATAGCGATATAAACTTTAAAACGCGCTAAATTTTGTTGATGTTTTGCGTATTCAGTTTGTATCGACATATCACCGGCAGTACAAAGGCTGCACTTCTGAAACTTAGTACTTCAGTATCAAATGTGTCTCCGCGATTGTCTGCAAAGTTTCGTTGCACAATTCGAATAAATGTGGAAGTTATAAACAAAAGCGATATCAACTTTAAAACGCGCTAAATTTTGTTGATGTTTTGTGTATTCAGTTTGTATCGACATATCTCCGGCAGTACAAAAGCTGCACTTCTGAAACTTGGTACTTCAGTAGAAAAGGCCTATCCGCGACTGTCTGCAAAGTTTCGTTGCACAATTCGAATAAATGTGGAAGTTATAAACAAAAGCGATATCAACTTTAAAACGCGTTAAATTTTGTTGATGTTTTTCGTATTCAGTTTGTATCGACATATCTCCGGCAGTACAAGAGCTGCACTTCTGAGACTTGGTACTTCACTAGAAAAGGCTTATCCGCGACTCTCTGCAAAGTTTCGTTGCACAATTCGAATAAATGTGGAAGTGATAAACAAAAGCGATTTCAACTTTTATACGCGCTAAATTTTGTTGATGTTTTGCGTATTAAGTTTGTATCGACATATCTCCGGCAGTACAAGAGCTGCACTTCTGAAACTTGGTACCTCAGTGGAAAAGGCCTATCCGCAACTGTCTGCAAAGTTCCGTGGCACAATTTGAATTAATGTGGAAGTTATAAACAAAAGCGATATCAACTTTAAAACGTGCTAAATTTTGTTGATGTTTTGCGTATTCAGTTTGTATCGACATATCTCCGGCAGTGCAAGAGCTGCACTTCTTAAACTTGGTACTTCAGTAGAAAAGATCTATCCGCGACTGTCTGCAAAGTTTCCTTGCCCAATTCGAATAAATGTGGAAGTTATAATCAAAAGCGATATCAACTTTAAAACGCACTGAATTTTGTTGATGTTTTGCGTATTCAGTTTGTATCGACATATCTCCGGCAGTACAAGAGCTGCACTTCTGAAACTTGGTACTTGAGTAGAAAATGTGTCTCCGCGGTTGTCTGCAACGTTTTGTAACACAATTCGAATACATGTGGAAGTTATAAACAAAAGCGATATCAACTTTAAAACGCGCTAAATTTTGTTGATGGTTTGCGTATTCAGTTTGTATCGACATATCTCCGGCAGTGCGAGAGCTGCACTTCTGAAACTTGGTACTTCAGTAGAAAAGGCCTATCCGCAACTGTCTGCAAACCTCCGTGGCACAATTCGACTTAATGTGGAAGTTATAAACAAAAGCGATATCAACTTTAAAACGCGCTAAATTTTGTTGATGTTGGACGTATTCAGTTTGTATCGACATATCTCCGGCAGTACAAGAGCTGCACTTCTGAGACTTGGTACTTCACTAGAAAAGGCTTATCCTCGACTCTCTGCAAAGTTTCGTTGCACAATTCCAATAAATGTGGAAGTGATAAACAAAAGCGATATCAACTTTTATACGCGCTAAATTTTGTTGATGTTTTGCGTATTAAGTTTGTATCGACATATCTCCGGCAGTACAAGAGCTGCACTTCTGAAACTTGGTACTTCAGTAGAAAATGTGTCTCCGCGGTTGTCTGCAAAGTTTTGTAACACAATTCGCATACATGTTGAAGTTATAAACAAAAGCGATATCAACTTTAAAACGCGCTTAATTTTGTTGATGTTTTGCGTATTAAGTTTGTATCGACATATCTCCGGCAGTGCGAGAGCTGCACTTCTGAAACTTGGTCCTTCAGTAGAAAAAGCCCATCCGCGACTGTCTGCAGAGTTTCGTTGCACAATTCGAATAAATGTGGAAGTTATAAACAAAAGCGATATCAACTTTAAAACGCGCTAAATTTTGTTGATGTTTTGCGTATTCAGTTTGTATCGACCTATCTCCGGCAATACAAGAGCTGCACTTCTGAAACTTCGTACTTCAGTAGAAAATGTATCTCCGCGGTAGTCTGCAAAGTTTCGTAACACAATTCGAATAAATGTGGAAGTTATAAACAAAAGCGATATCAACTTTAAAACGCGCTAAATTTTGTTGATGTTTTGCGTATTCAGTTTGTATTCACATATCTGAGGCAGTACAAAAGCTGCACTTCTGAACCTTAGTACTTCCGTAGAAAAGGCCTATCCGCGACTGTCTGCAAAGTTTCGTTGCACAATTCGAATAAATGTGGAAGTTATAAACAAAAGCGATATCAACTTTAAAACGCGCTAAATTTTGTTGATGTTTTGCGTATTCAGTTTGTATCGACATATCTCCGGCAGTACAAGAGCTGCACTTCTGAAACTTGGTACTTGAGTAGAAAATGTGTCTCCGCGATTGTCCGCAAAGTTTCGTTGCACAATTCTAATAAATGTGGAAGTTATAAACAAAAGCGATATCAACTTCAAAACGCGCAAAATTTTGTTGATGTTTTACGTAATCAGTTTGTATCGACATATCTCCGGCAGTACAAAAGCTGCACTTCTGAAACTTGGTACTTCAGTAGAAAAGGCCTATCCGCCACTTGCTGCAAAGTTTCGTTGCACAATTCGAATAAATGTGGAAGTTATAAAGAAAAGCGATATCAACTTTAAAACGCGTTAAATTTTGTTGATGTTTTTCGTATTCAGTTTGTATCGACATATCTCCGGCAGTACAAGAGCTGCACTTCTGAGACTTGGTACTTCACTAGAAAAGGCTTATCCGCGACTCTCTGCAAAGTTTCGTTGCACAATTCCAATAAATGTGGAAGTGATAAACAAAAGCGATATCAACTTTAAAACGCGCTGAATTTTGTTGATGTTTTGCGTATTAAGTTTGTATCGACATATCTCCGGCAGTACAAAAGCTGCACTTCTGAAACTTGGTACCTCAGTAGAAAAAGCCTATCCGCTAAAATCTGTCAAGTTTCGTGGCACAATTCGAATTAATGTGGAAGTGATAAACAAAAGCGATATCAAATTTAAAACGTGCTAAATTTTGTTGATGTTTTGCGTATTCAGTTTGTATCGACATATCTCCGGCAGTGCAAGAGCTGCACTTCTGGAACTTTGTACTTCAGTAGAAAAGGCCTATCCGCGACTGTCTGTAAAGTTTCATTGCACAATTCGAATAAATGTGGAAGTTATAATCAAAAGCGATATCAACTTTAAAACGCACTGAATTTTGTTGATGTTTTGCGTATTCAGTTTGTATCGACATATCTCCGGCAGTACAAGAGCTGCACTTCTTAAACTTGGTACTTCAGTAGAAAAGGCCTATCCGCGACTGTCTGCAAAGATTTGTTGCACAATTCGAATAAATGTGGAAGTTATAAACAAAAGCGATATCAACTTTAAAACGCGCTAAATTTTGTTGATGGGTTGCGTATTCAGTTTGTATCGACATATCTCGAACAGTGCGAGAGCTGCACTTCTGAAACTTGGTACTTCAGTAGAAAAAGCCCATCCGCGAATGTCTGCAGAGTTTCGTTGCACAATTCGAATAAATGTGGAAGTTATAATCAAAAGCGATATCAACTTTAAAACGCACTGAATTTTGTTGATTTTTTGCGTATTCAGTTTGTATCGACATATCTCTAGCAGTACAAGAGCTGCACTTCTGAAACATGGTACTTCAGTAGAAAATGTGTCTCCGCGGTTGTCTGCAAAGTTTTGTAACACAATTCGAATACATGTGGAAGTTATAAACAAAAGCGATATCAACTTTAAAACGCGCTAAATTTTGTTGATGGTTTGCGTATTCAGTTTGTATCGACAGTTCTCCGGCAGTGCGAGAGCTGCACTTCTGAAACTTGGTACTTCAGTAGGAAAGGCCTATCCGCAACTGTCTGCAAACCTCCGTGGCACAATTCGAATTAATGTGGAAGTTATAAACAAAAGCGATATCAACTTTAAAACGCGCTAAATTTTGTTGATGTTTTGCGTATTCAGTTTGTATCAACATATCTCCGGCAGTGCAAGAGCTGCACTTCCGAAACTTGGTACTTCAGTAGAAAAGGCCTATCCGCGACTGTCTGCAAAGTTTTGTTGCACAATTCGAATAAATGTGGAAGTTATAAACAAAAGCGATATCAACTTTAAAACGCGCTAAATTTTGTTGATGTTTTGCGTATTCAGTTTGTATCGACATATCTCCGGCAGTGCGAGAGCTGCACTTCTGAAACTTGGTACTTCAGTAGAAAAGGCCTATCCGCAACTGTCTGCAAAGTTTCGTGGCACAATTCGAATTAATGTGGAAGTTATAAACAAAAGCGATATCAACTTTAAAACGCGCTAAATTTTGTTGATGTTTTGCGTATTCAGTTTGTATTGACATATCTCCGGAAGTGCTAGAGCTGCACTTCTGAAACTTGGTACTTCAGTAGAAAAGGCCTATCCGCGACTGTCTGCAAAGGTTCATTGCACAATTCGAATAAATGTGGAAGTTATAATCAAAAGCGATATCAACTTTAAAACGCACTGAATTTTGTTGATGTTTTGCGTATTCAGTTTGTATCGACATATCTCCGGCAGTACAAGAGCTGTACTTCTGAAACTTGGTACTTCAGTTAAAATTTGTCTCCGCGGTTGTCTGCAAAGTTTTGTAACACAATTCGAATACATGTTGAAGTTATAAACAAAAGCGATTCCAACTTTAAAACGCGCTTAATTTTGTTGATGTTTTGCGTATTCAGTTTGTATCGACATATCTCCGGCAGTACAAGAGCTGCACTTCTGAAACTGGGTACTTCAGTAGAAAAAGCCCATCCGCGACTGTCTGCAGAGTTTCGTTGCACAATTCGAATAAATGTGGAAGTTATAAACAAAAGCGATATCAACTTTAAAACGCGCTAAATTTTGTTGATGTTTTGCGTATTCAGTTTGTATCGACCTATCTCCGGCAGTACAAAAGCTGCACTTCTGAAACTTCGTACTTCAGTAGAAAATGTATCTCCGCGGTAGTCTGCAAAGTTTCGTAACACAATTCGAATAAATGTGGAAGTTATAAACAAAAGCGATATCAACTTTAAAACGCGCTAAATTTTGTTGATGTTTTGCGTATTCAGTTTGTATTCACATATCTGAGGCAGTACAAAAGCTGCACTTCTGAACCTTAGTACTTCCGTAGAAAAGGCCTATCCGCGACTGTCTGCAAAGTTTCGTTGCACAATTCGAATAAATGTGGAAGTTATAAACAAAAGCGATATCAACTTTAAAACGCGCTAAATTTTGTTGATGTTTTGCGTATTCAGTTTGTATCGACATATCTCCGGCAGTACAAGAGCTGCACTTCTGAAACTTGGTACTTGAGTAGAAAATGTGTCTCCGCGATTGTCCGCAAAGTTTCGTTGCACAATTCGAATTAATGTTGAAGTTATAAACAAAAGCGATATCAACTTTAAGACGCGCTAAATTTTGTTGATGTTTTACGTATTTAGTTTGTATCCATATATCTCCGGCAGTACAAGAGCTGCACTTCTGAAACTTGGTACTTCAGTAGGAAAGGCCTATCCGCGACTGTCTGCAAAGTTTCGTTGCACAATTCGAATACATGTGGAAGTTATAAACAAAAGCGATATCAACTTCAAAACGCGCAAAATTTTGTTGATGTTTTACGTAATCAGTTTGTATCGACATATCTCCGGCAGTACAAAAGCTGCACTTCTGAAACTTGGTACTTCAGTAGAAAAGGCCTATCCGCCACTGTCTGCAAAGTTTCGTTGCACAATTCGAATAAATGTGGAAGTTATAAAGAAAAGCGATATCAACTTTAAAACGCGTTAAATTTTGTTGATGTTTTTCGTATTCAGTTTGTATCGACATATCTCCGGCAGTACAAGAGCTGCACTTCTGAGACTTGGTACTTCACTAGAAAAGGCTTATCCGCGACTCTCTGCAAAGTTTCGTTGCACAATTCCAATAAATGTGGAAGTGATAAACAAAAGCGATATCAACTTTAAAACGCGCTGAATTTTGTTGATGTTTTGCGTATTAAGTTTGTATCGACATATCTCCGGCAGTACAAAAGCTGCACTTCTGAAACTTGGTACCTCAGTAGAAAAAGCCTATCCGCTAAAATCTGTCAAGTTTCGTGGCACAATTCGAATTAATGTGGAAGTGATAAACAAAAGCGATATCAAATTTAAAACGTGCTAAATTTTGTTGATGTTTTGCGTATTCAGTTTGTATCGACATATCTCCGGCAGTGCAAGAGCTGCACTTCTGGAACTTTGTACTTCAGTAGAAAAGGCCTATCCGCGACTGTCTGCAAAGTTTCATTGCACAATTCGAATAAATGTGGAAGTTATAATCAAAAGCGATATCAACTTTAAAACGCACTGAATTTTGTTGATGTTTTGCGTATTCAGTTTGTATCGACATATCTCCGGCAGTACAAGAGCTGCACTTCTTAAACTTGGTACTTCAGTAGAAAAGGCTTATCCGCGACTGTCTGCAAAGATTTGTTGCACAATTCGAATAAATGTGGAAGTTATAAACAAAAGCGATATCAACTTTAAAACGCGCTAAATTTTGTTGATGGGTTGCGTATTCAGTTTGTATCGACATATCTCGAACAGTGCGAGAGCTGCACTTCTGAAACTTGGTACTTCAGTAGAAAAAGCCCATCCGCGAATGTCTGCAGAGTTTCGTTGCACAATTCGAATAAATGTGGAAGTTATAATCAAAAGCGATATCAACTTTAAAACGCACTGAATTTTGTTGATTTTTTGCGTATTCAGTTTGTATCGACATATCTCTAGCAGTACAAGAGCTGCACTTCTGAAACATGGTACTTCAGTAGAAAATGTGTCTCCGCGGTTGTCTGCAAAGTTTCGTAACACAATTCGAATACATGTGGAAGTTATAAACAAAAGCGATATCAACTTTAAAACGCGCTAAATTTTGTTGATGGTTTGCGTATTCAGTTTGTATCGACAGTTCTCCGGCAGTGCGAGAGCTGCACTTCTGAAACTTGGTACTTCAGTAGGAAAGGCCTATCCGCAACTGTCTGCAAACCTCCGTGGCACAATTCGAATTAATGTGGAAGTTATAAACAAAAGCGATATCAACTTTAAAACGCGCTAAATTTTGTTGATGTTTTGCGTATTCAGTTTGTATCGACATATCTCCGGCAGTGCAAGAGCTGCACTTCCGAAACTTGGTACTTCAGTAGAAAAGGCCTATCCGCGACTGTCTGCAAAGTTTTGTTGCACAATTCGAATAAATGTGGAAGTTATAAACAAAAGCGATATCAACTTTAAAACGCGCTAAATTTTGTTGATGTTTTGCGTATTCAGTTTGTATCGACATATCTCCGGCAGTGCGAGAGCTGCACTTCTTAAACTTGGTACTTCAGTAGAAAAGGCCTATCCGCAACTGTCTGCAAAGTTTCGTGGCACAATTCGAATTAATGTGGAAGTTATAAACAAAAGCGATATCAACTTTAAAACGCGCTAAATTTTGTTGATGTTTTGCGTATTCAGTTTGTATTGACATATCTCCGGAAGTGCTAGAGCTGCACTTCTGAAACTTGGTACTTCAGTAGAAAAGGCCTATCCGCGACTGTCTGCAAAGGTTCATTGCACAATTCGAATAAATGTGGAAGTTATAATCAAAAGCGATATCAACTTTAAAACGCACTGAATTTTGTTGATGTTTTGCGTATTCAGTTTGTATCGACATATCTCCGGCAGTACAAGAGCTGTACTTCTGAAACTTGGTACTTCAGTTAAAATTTGTCTCCGCGGTTGTCTGCAAAGTTTTGTAACACAATTCGAATACATGTTGAAGTTATAAACAAAAGCGATTCCAACTTTAAAACGCGCTTAATTTTGTTGATGTTTTGCGTATTCAGTTTGTATCGACATATCTCCGGCAGTACAAGAGCTGCACTTCTGAAACTGGGTACTTCAGTAGAAAATGTGTCTCCGCGGTTGTCTGCAAAGTATCGTAGCACAATTCGAATCAATGTGGAAGTTATAAACAAAAGCGATATCAACTTTAAAACGCGCTAAATTTTGTTGATGTTTTGCGTATTCAGTTTGTATCGACATATCTCCGGCAGTACAAATGCTGCACTTCTGAAACTTGGTACTTCAGTAGGAAATGTGTCTCCGCAATTGTCTGCAAAGTTTCGTTGCACAATTCCAATAAATGTGGAAGTTATAAACAAAAGCGATATCAACTTTAAAACGCGCTAAATTTTGTTGATGTTTTGCGTATTAAGTTTGTATCGACATATCTCTAGCAGTACAAAAGCTGCACTTCTGAAACTTGGTACTTCAGTAGAATAGGCCTATCCGCAACTGTCTGCAAAGTTTCGTGGCACAATTCGAATAAATGTGGAAGTTATAAACAAAAGCGATATCAACTTTGAAACGCGCTAAATTTTGTTGATGTTTTGCGTATTCAGTTTGTATCGACATATCTCCGGCAGTGCAAGAGCTGCACTTCTGAAACTTGGTACTTCAGTTGAAAAGGCCTATCCGAAACTGTCTGCAGAGTTTCGTTGCACAATTCGAATAAATGTGGAAGTTATAATCAAAAGCGGTATCAACTTTAAAACACGCTAAATCTTGTTAATGTTTTGCGTATCTAGTTTTATCGACATATCTCCGGCAGTACAAGAGCTGCACTTCTGAAACTTGCTACTTCAGTAGAAAAGGCCTATCCGCGACTATCTGCAAAGTTTCGTTGCACAATTCGAATAAATGTGGAAGTTATAATCAAAAGCTATATCAACTTTAAAACGCACTTAATTTTGTTGATGTTTTGCGTATTCAGTTTGTATCGACATATCTCCGGCAGTACAAAAGCTGCACTTCTGAAACTTCGTACTTCAGTAGAAAATGCCTATCCGCGGTAGTCTGCAAAGTTTCGTAACACAATTCGAATAAATGTGGAAGTTATAAACAAAAGCGATATCAACTTGAAAACGCGCTAAATTTTGTTGATGTTTGCGTATTCAGTTTGTATCGACATATCTGAGGCAGTACAAAAGCTGCACTTCTGAACCTTAGTACTTCCGTAGAAAAGGCCTATCCGCGACTGTCTGCAAAGTTTCGTTGCACAATTCGAATAAATGTGGAAGTTATAAACAAAAGCGATATCAACTTTAAAACGCGCTAAATTTTGTTGATGTTTTGCGTATTCAGTTTGTATCTTAATATCTCCAGTAGTACAAGAGCTGCACTTCTGAAACTTGGTACTTCAGTAGAAACTGTGTCCCCGCGACTGTCTGCAAAGTTTCGTTGCACAATTCGAATAAATGTGGAAGTTATAAACAAAAGCGATATCAACTTTAAAACGGGCTAAGTTTTGTTGATGTTTTGCGTATTCAGTTTGTATCGACATATCTCCGGCAGTACAAAAGCTGCACTTCTGAAACATGGTACGTCAGTAGAAAAGGCCTATCCGCGACTGTCTGCAAAGTTTCGTTGCACAATTCGAATAAATGTGGAAGTTATAAACAAAAGCGATATAAACTTTAAAACGCGCTAAATTTTGTTGATGTTTTGCGTATTCAGTTTGTATCGACATATCTCCGGCAGTACAAGAGCTGCACTTCTGAAACTTGGTACTTGAGTAGAAAATGTGTCTCCGCGATTGTCTGCAAAGTTTCGTTGAACAATTTGAATTAATGTTGAAGTTATAAACAAAAGCGATATCAACTTTAAGACGCGCGAAATTTTGTTGATGTTTTACGTATTTAGTTTGTATCCATATATCTCCGGCAGTACAAGAGCTGCACTGCTGAAACTTGGTACTTCAGAAGAAAAGGCCTATCCGCGACTGTCTGCAAAGTTTCACTGCACAATTCGAATGAATGCCGACGTTATAAACAAAAGCGATATCCACTTCAAAACGCGCTCCATTGTGTTGATGTTTTGCGTATTAAGTTTGTATCGACATATCTCCGGGAGTACAAGAGCTGCACTTCTGAAACTTGGTACTTCAGAGGAAAAGGCCTATCCGCGACTGTCTGCAAAGTTTCGTTGCACAATTCGAATAAATGTGGAAGTTATAAACAACAGCGATATAAACTTTAAAACGCGCGTAATTGTGTTGATGTTTTGAGTATTCAGTTTGTATCGACATATCTCCGGCAGTATAAGAGCTGCACTTCTGAAACTTGGTACTTCAGTAGAAAAGGCCTATCCGCGACGGTCTGCAAAGTTTCGTGGCAGCATTCGAATAAATGTGGAAGCTATAAACAAAAGCGATATCAACTTTAAAACGCGCTAAATTTTGTTGATGTTTTGCGTATTCAGTTTGTATCGACATATCTCCGGCAGTACAAGAGCTGCACTTCTGAGACTTAGTACTTCAGTAGAAAAGGCCTATCCGCGACTGTCTGCAAAGTTTCGTTGCACAATTCCAATAAATGTGGAAGTGATAAAGAAAAGCGATATCAACTTTAAAACGCGCTAAATTTTGTTGATGTTTTGCGTATTAAGTTTGTATCGACATATCTCCGGCAGTACAAGAGCTGCACTCCTTAAACTTGGTACTTCAGTAGAAAAGGCCTATCCGCGACTGTCTGCAAAGTTTCGTGGCACAATTCGAATTCATGTGGTAGTTATAAACAACAGCGATATCAACTTTAAAACGCGCTAAATTTTGTTGATGTTTTGCGTATTCAGTTTGTATCGACATATCTCTAGCAGTACAAAAGCTGCACTTCTGAAACTTGGAACTTCAGTACAAAAGGCCTATCCGCGACTGTCTGCAAAGTTTCGTTGCACAATTCGAATAAATGTGGAAGTTATAAACAAAAGCGATATCAACTTTAAAACGCGCTAAATTTTGTTGATGTTTTGTGTATTCAGTTTGTATCGACATATCTCCGGCAGTACAAAAGCTGCACTTCTGAAACTTGGTACTTCAGTAGAAAAGGCCTATCCGCGACTGTCTGCAAAGTTTCGTTGCACAATTCGAATAAATGTGGAAGTTATAAACAAAAGCGATATCAACTTTAAAACGCGCTAAATTTTGTTGATGTTTTGCGTATTCAGTTTGTATCGACATATCTCCGGCAGTACAAGAGCTGCACTTCTGAAACTTGGTACTTCAGTAGAAAATGTGTCTTCGCGACTGTCTGCAAAGTTTCGTTGCACAATTCGAATCAATGTGGAAGTTATAATCAAAAGCGATATCAACTTTAAAACGCGCTAAATTTTGTTGATGTTTTGCGTATTCAGTTTGTATCGACATATCTCCGGCAGTGCAAGAGCTGCACTTCTGAAACTTGGTACTTCAGTTGAAAAGGCCTATCCGCGACTGTCTGCAGAGTTTCGTTGCACAATTCGAATAAATGTGGAAGTTATAATCAAAAGCGGTATCAACTTTAAAACACGCTAAATCTTGTTAATGTTTTGCGTATCTAGTTTTATCGACATATCTCCGGCAGTACAAGAGCTGCACTTCTGAAACTTGGTACTTCAGTAGAAAAGGCCTATCCGCGACTATCTGCAAAGTTTCGTTGCACAATTCGAATAAATGTGGAAGTTATAATCAAAAGCTATATCAACTTTAAAACGCACTGAATTTTGTTGATGTTTTGCGTATTCAGTTTGTATCGACATATCTCCGGCAGTACAAAAGCTGCACTTCTGAAACTTCGTACTTCAGTAGTAAATGTGTCTCCGCGGTAGTCTGCAAAGTTTCGTAACACAATTCGAATAAATGTGGAAGTTATAAACAAAAGCGATATCAACTTGAAAACGCGCTAAATTTTGTTGATGTTTGCGTATTCAGTTTGTATCGACATATCTGAGGCAGTACAAAAGCTGCACTTCTGAACCTTAGTACTTCCGTAGAAAAGGCCTATCCGCGACTGTCTGCAAAGTTTCGTTGCACAATTCGAATAAATGTGGAAGTTATAAACAAAAGCGATATAAACTTTAAAACGCGCTAAATTTTGTTGATGTTTTGCGTATTCAGTTTGTATCGACATATCTCCGGCAGTACAAGAGCTGCACTTCTGAGACTTAGTACTTCAGTAGAAAAGGCCTATCCGCGACTGTCTGCAAAGTTTCGTTGCACAATTCCAATAAATGTGGAAGTGATAAACAAAAGCGATATCAACTTGAAAACGCGCTAAATTTTGTTGATGTTTTGCGTATTAAGTTTGTATCGACATATCTCCGGCAGTACAAGAGCTGCACTCCTGAAACTTGGTACTTCAGTAGAAATAGCCTATCCGCAACTGTCTGCAAAGTTTCGTGGCACAATTCGAATTCATGTGGAAGTTATAAACAACAGCGATATCAACTTTAAAACGCGCTAAATTTTGTTGATGTTTTGCGTATTAAGTTTGTATCGACATATCTCTGGCCGTACAAGAGCTGCACTTCTGAGACTTGGTACTTCAGTAGAAAAGGCCTATCCGCGACTGTCTGCAAAGTTTCGTTGCACAATTCGAATAAATGTGGAAGTTATAAACAAAAGCGATATCAACTTTAAAACGCGCTAAATTTTGTTGATGTTTTTTGTATTCAGTTTGTATCGACATATCTCCGGCAGTACAAAAGCTGCAATTCTGAAACCTGGTACTTCAGTAGAACATGTGACTCCGCTAATCTGTGAAAAGTTTCGTTGCACAATTCGAATAAATGTGGAAGTTATAAACAAAAGCGATATCAACTTTAAGACGCGCGAAATTTTGTTGATGTTTTACGTATTTAGTTTGTATCCATATATCTCCGGCAGTACAAGAGCTGCACTTCTGAAACTTGGTACTTCAGTAGAAAAGGCCTATCCGCGACTGTCTGCAAAGTTTCACTGCACAATTCGAATAAATGCAGACGTTATAAACAAAAGCGATATCCACTTCAAAACGCGCTCCATTGTGTTGATGTTTTGCGTATTAAGTTTGTATCGACTAATCTCCGGGAGTACAAGAGCTGCACTTCTGAAACTTGGTACTTCAGTAGAAAAGGCCTATCCGCGACTGTCTGCAAAGTTTCGTTGCACAATTCGAATAAATGTGGAAGTTATAAACAACAGCGATATAAACTTTAAAACGCGCGTAATTGTGTTGATGTTTTGCGTATTCAGTTTGTATCGACATATCTCCGGCAGTATAAGAGCTGCACTTCTGAAACTTGGTACTTCAGTAGAAAAGGCCTATCCGCGACGGTCTGCAAAGTTTCGTGGCAGAATTCGAATAAATGTGGAAGTTATAAACAAAAGCGATATCAACTTTAAAACGCGCTAAATTTTGTTGATGTTTTGTGTATTCAGTTTGTATCGACATATCTCCGGCAGTACAAAAGCTGCACTTCTGAAACTTGGTACTTCAGTAGAAAAGGCCTATCCGCGACTGTCTGCAAAGTTTCGTTGCACAATTCGAATAAATGTGGAAGTTATAAACAAAAGCGATATCAACTTTAAAACGCGCTAAATTTTGTTGATGTTTTGCGTATTCAGTTTGTATCGACATATCTCCGGCAGTACAAGAGCTGCACTTCTGAGACTTAGTACTTCAGTAGAAAAGGCCTATCCGCGACTGTCTGCAAAGTTTCGTTGCACAATTCCGATAAATGTGGAAGTGATAAACAAAAGCGATATCAACTTTAAAACGCGCTAAATTTTGTTGATGTTTTGCGTATTAAGTTTGTATCGACATATCTCCGGCAGTACAAGAGCTGCACTCCTGAAACTTGGTACTTCAGTAGAAATAGCCTATCCGCAACTGTCTGCAAAGTTTCGTTGCACAATTCGAATTCATGTGGAAGTTATAAACAACAGCGATATCAACTTTAAAACGCGCTAAATTTTGTTGATGTTTTGCGTATTAAGTTTGTATCGACATATCTCCGGCCGTACAAGAGCTGCACTTCTGAGACTTGGTACTTCAGTAGAAAAGGCCTATCTGCGACTGTCTGCAAAGTTTCGTTGCACAATTCGAATAAATGTGGAAGTTATAAACAAAAGCGATATCAACTTTAAAACGCGCTAAATTTTGTTGATGTTTTGCGTATTCAGTTTGTATCGACATATCTCCGGCAGTACAAGAGCTGCACTTCTGAGACTTGGTACTTCAGTAGAAAATGTGTCTTCGCGACTGTCTGCAAAGTTTCGTTGCACAATTCCAATAAATGTGGAAGTGATAAACAAAAGCGATTGTTATATTATGACGGGCCCTGTATTTCAAACGGGTAGATTAACTAGTAGCAAATAGCTAGTTTTGTTATTCGAAAAATAGGCTTTGTTTCTGGACTCAGAAATGAGTCATAGAAGTGTTTGATCTAGGAGCAGTCATAACAAATCTGGAGAAACCTGACGTGACCTTTTGAGTCAGAGATCAGTCAGTCGTTTTGTCCCCAGATTGCGCGTGGGAACGAGAATCACGTGACCACAGAAAAACAACAACTTAGTTTTAGAAATCAGTCGGAACCTGGAAGCAAGAGTGTTCAGATCGGTTGCGAAAATGTAGCCGGGTAAACGGGCAGGGCCCCACTGTGGGGGGGCCTAAAGATATCCCCAGAAGAAAAGAAAACAGCCCGAGTGTGAGAAAGTTGAAGCCGGAATCCTCCCAACGACAACCGAACCGAGCAGTAAGAAAATGGTGTGTTTAGAATAAATAAAACTGTGTGAAAAATCCCCTCAAGAAAATCAACGTCTCGTTTGTTCCTTTGTATGAGACATGCTTCTTCCTTTGATCGAGACGATCCAGCAGCGGAGACTAGACGAATCACGGGCCAAAAGAACAGAAGAAATCAAGGTAACCTTTGAGATCTATTTGAGATTTGTTTGAGAACTGTTTTAAAGACGTTAAGATACGTGTAATTCTAAGAGACGTTTAATGAAAAAAGGCTTGAGATGCCGTGAAAATATTCGTAATTGAAAAAGGCCTGAGATGCCGTAAACGGCAGTGGTTTTAAAGAGGCCGTAATTGAAAAAGGGCTGAGATGCCGTGAAAAGACTTGTAATTGAAAAAAGGCCTGAGATGCTGTAAGCGGCAGTGGTTTTGGAGAGGCCGTGATTGAAAGAGGGCTGAGATGCCGTGAAAAGATTCGTAATTGAAAAAAGGCCTGAGATGCCGTTAAAAGATTTGTAATTGAAAAAAGGCTGAGATGCCGTAAGTTGATGAGACGTGAAGTTTTGAGACAGTGGTCCGAATTTATAGAAAAAGAAAGAGAAAAATAAGAACGAATTTTATAGAGTAAAATGACTATGAAAATGACTTATAGATGAAAACGACTATGAAAAATGACTATGAGAATTTTATAGAGTAAAATGATTATGAAAATGATTATGAGAATGATGTCTATGTAAATTGTATCATCGGAGGCGCTGGGGAGAGAGATTGAAATCACCATTAATCCTCTCGTGAACGTTTCGCGTTGTTTTCGGCCGGAGAGGATGAGATCCGAACGGCTGAGGTGGTTTTGAAGAAATGCCTCAGTCCGGAAGGATTTCGCCTGAGGTAATAAAGAAGTTCTCTCTCTTCCCCCCCTTGCTGCACGTTACGTCTTGATGCCTGTAATGCAACATATACCTTGTTTTGGTGCCCGTGGCCTGCTATTTCCACAAGAAATAGGTTGAAACGAACCGCGTTACCACAACAGAAATCTTGGGGTCCAGAGGCGGGCGAAGACACAGAGAGAGAGAGAGAGTGATGTCATCGAACAGTGAGTACCTCGTAATTTTTATGTTGAATAGATAAAGTTTGAAAGGGAAGAAGAAAAAAAAAAGGAACTCTTACGAAGTTAAAGTAATAGAAAAAAAAAAAAAAGGAACGAGACACGAGGGAGACATTGTTAAGATTCAAAAAGAAAAAAAAAGGAAAGAAAGGAAAGAACGCACGCACACACACATTTATTAGATTAAGCAGAAAGAGATTTTGTTGTTGTTAAGATTCACAAAAAAAAAAAAAAGAAAGAAAGAAAGAAAAAACGCACGCACACACAATTATTAGATTAAAATAAAAGAAGAAAGAAAGAAAGAAAAAACGCACGCACACACAATTATTAGATTAAAATAAAAAAAGAAAGAAAAAAAAAAAAGGACACATTTTGTTAAGAAAAGTACATTCTAGTTAGAAAGAAAAGGACGATTTGCCGTAATTATGTTTTTTTTGGTGTTATGTTTTAAGAATTTGTTGCTAAGATTCACAAAAAAGAAAGAAAAAAAAAAAGAAAAGACACATTTTGTTAATTGTTGAAAAGTACATTCTAGTTAGAAAGAAAAGGACGATGTGCCGTAATTATGTTTTTTTGGTATTGTGTTTTAAGAATTGTTGCTGTAGTTTTTTTTTCTGGTTTGTGTTGGTGGGAGACGAAGGCGAAGGGCGGTGACGGGCGAAAAAAGAAAGAAAAAGGAGAAACGAGGGAGGTATGCAATTAAAAAGAGAGAGAGAGAGAGAGAGAGGGCGCCCGTGGGCCTTGAAAACTGCTATGAAGGTGGCAGAGAAATGACGTCGGCGGCGACGGGTGATCTGGTGTCGCTCGGGCCGGAGCTTGGCGGGATGTCGGCCCGCTGTGGTGAATTGTATTGTATTGTGTTGTGGAGATATGTTCTCCATTGGTTCTGTCGGTTTTGGTTTTATTTTTTTGTTGTTGTTGGGTGGAATGAATTTTATTTTATTTTTTTTTTTGATGTTTTTTTGATGTTTTTTGATGTATTTTGATGTATTTGTTACATGGAGGATTCCGGGTTTCCAATGATTGAGTGAATGAGATTTTATCATTTAGAGGATGGAGAAATTTAAAAATGTAATTGAAAAAAAAAAAAACAGTTCTTAAATTGAATGTTACGTGGGTCAGCCGGGCGAATTGAGTTGATTAGGTTCGGGCAGCTGGTGGCAGCTAGAGTGGGTTTGGGTCGGATCGCGGAAACCCTTGGACAGGGTTGATTTTATCGGGAAAAATCCCCGTGTACAGAGTATGTACAGGCTTGGAAAGTCAATGAGGGATTCCCGGCGTTTGCTCGTATGCTCTCTTTTATAGAGTACCCATGGGTTAGTGGCGAGGCTTTTGGTAAAGCCTGCATACGTTAAAATTGCGAACGGGAGTAATGACGGTGATATGGTCATTCTGTGGGACCACGAGAAAAGGAAGGTGGTCAGTTATGGAAATTGTTGTTTTTGTGACCCAGGTGTGCCCAACTGCGCCGATAGAGTGTGCGAAAGTTGTGTGAAATGTTAAGCTTTGAAATTGTGGTCCCAATTTTTTTTGTGGATTTTGGATGTTTGCCGACGAGTGTGCTGCGAAGATACCCCACCCCCTCACCGCATAGATAAGGACATGGGAAGGGAACGCATAGAATTGGTGTCTGCTCAACACCAGTGGGGATGGAGTTAAGCTGGGGTGTGGTGTGACTCGGGTGCGCGCGTCGGGCGGATAGAACCATGGGGATCGATTTTAAAAAAAAAAAAGAGGTACCGGGTGTTAATTGGATTTAATTGTAAGATTATAGGTTGGGCCTAGTTTTTGGTCATTCGGCGTGTTCCGGGAGCAGAGATGATTCGATGTGACATTTCGCTCAATACCGTATCGACTAGATAGATCCATGGGATGGGGTCCTCCACGTTTAATGAACAGGGCTGGGAGTTAGACATGAGTGATTGTTCGCGGACGTTTGCGCCGGGGCACTGGGATGTTCGAAGTATATGGTCCAGATTAGACAGTGATAGGAAAACGGTACCTTTTGTAATTTTGAGAGGCTGACCATTTAAGTTTACAGGTTAAGGAAAGGGGTTTCTGTTTTTGCGCCCCCATATCGCGGCAATACGCCCGATCAGCAATCGGTCGTGTACCGATGATTAGATGAATATGTGCGTGTGTATTTAAAAAAAAAAAAAGTGTTGGTGATGGATTTGGATATTTGTGTAAATTTCTTCAGGGAAGAAATTTTGAAAGATAAGGTGGAGAGGAGTGTTATATTATGACGGGCCCTGTATTTCAAACGGGTAGATTAACTAGTAGCAAATAGCTAGTTTTGTTATTCGAAAAATAGGCTTTGTTTCTGGACTCAGAAATGAGTCATAGAAGTGTTTGATCTAGGAGCAGTCATAACAAATCTGGAGAAACCTGACGTGACCTTTTGAGTCAGAGATCAGTCAGTCGTTTTGTCCCCAGATTGCGCGTGGGAACGAGAATCACGTGACCACAGAAAAACAACAACTTAGTTTTAGAAATCAGTCGGAACCTGGAAGCAAGAGTGTTCAGATCGGTTGCGAAAATGTAGCCGGGTAAACGGGCAGGGCCCCACTGTGGGGGGGCCTAAAGATATCCCCAGAAGAAAAGAAAACAGCCCGAGTGTGAGAAAGTTGAAGCCGGAATCCTCCCAACGACAACCGAACCGAGCAGTAAGAAAATGGTGTGTTTAGAATAAATAAAACTGTGTGAAAAATCCCCTCAAGAAAATCAACGTCTCGTTTGTTCCTTTGTATGAGACATGCTTCTTCCTTTGATCGAGACGATCCAGCAGCGGAGACTAGACGAATCACGGGCCAAAAGAACAGAAGAAATCAAGGTAACCTTTGAGATCTATTTGAGATTTGTTTGAGAACTGTTTTAAAGACGTTAAGATACGTGTAATTCTAAGAGACGTTTAATGAAAAAAGGCTTGAGATGCCGTGAAAATATTCGTAATTGAAAAAGGCCTGAGATGCCGTAAACGGCAGTGGTTTTAAAGAGGCCGTAATTGAAAAAGGGCTGAGATGCCGTGAAAAGACTTGTAATTGAAAAAAGGCCTGAGATGCTGTAAGCGGCAGTGGTTTTGGAGAGGCCGTGATTGAAAGAGGGCTGAGATGCCGTGAAAAGATTCGTAATTGAAAAAAGGCCTGAGATGCCGTTAAAAGATTTGTAATTGAAAAAAGGCTGAGATGCCGTAAGTTGATGAGACGTGAAGTTTTGAGACAGTGGTCCGAATTTATAGAAAAAGAAAGAGAAAAATAAGAACGAATTTTATAGAGTAGAATGATTACTCAAATGAGAATGTCTAATTAAATTGTATTATCGGAGGCGCTGGGGGGAGAGATTGAAATCACCATTAATCCTCTCGTGAACGTTTCGCGTTATTTTCGGCCGGAGAGGATGAGATCCGAACGGCTCAGGTGGTTTTGAAGAAATGCCTCAGTCCGGAAGGATTTCTGCGAGAAGTAATAAAGAAGTTCTCTCTCCCCCCCTTGCTGCACGTTACGTCTTGATGCCTGTAATGCAACACGATATCAACTTTAAAACGCGCTAAATTTTGTTGATGTTTTGCGTATTAAGTTTGTATCGACATATCTCCTGCAGTACAAGAGCTGCACTTCTGAAACTTGGTACTTCAGTAAAATAGGCCTATCCGCAACTGTCTGCAAAGTTTTGTTGCACAATTCGAATAAATGTGGAAGTTATAAACAAAAGCGATATCAACTTTAAAACGCGCTAAATTTTGTTGATGTTTTGCGTATTCAGTTTGTATCGACATATCTCCGGCAGTGCAAGAGCTGCACTTCTGAGACTTGGTACTTCAGTTGAAAAGGCCTATCCGCGACTGTCTGCAGAGTTTCGTTGCACAATTCGAATAAATGTGGAAGTTATAATCAAAAGCGGTATCAACTTTAAAACACGCTAAATCTTGTTAATGTTTTGCGTATCTAGTTTTATCGACATATCTCCGGCAGTACAAGAGCTGCACTTCTGAAACTTGGTACTTCAGTAGAAAAGGCCTATCCGCGACTGTCTGCAAAGTTTCGTTGCACAATTCGAATAAATGTGGAAGTTATAATCAAAAGCTATATACACTTTAAAACGCACTGAATTTTGTTGATGTTTTGCGTATTCAGTTTGTATCGACATATCTCCGGCAGTACAAAAGCTGCACTTCTGAAACTTAATACTTCAGTAGAAAATGTGTCTCCGCGGTAGTCTGCAAAGTTTCGTAACACAATTCGAATAAATGTGGAAGTTATAAACAAAAGCGATATCAACTTTAAAACGCGCTAAATTTTGTTGATGTTTTGCGTATTCAGTTTGTATCGACATATCTCCGGCAGTACAAAAGCTGCACTTCTGAAACTTCGTACTTCAGTAGAAAATGTATCTCCGCGGTAGTCTGCAAAGTTTCGTAACACAATTCGAATAAATGTGGAAGTTATAAACAAAAGCGATATCAACTTTAAAACGCGCTAAATTTTGTTGATGTTTTGCGTATTCAGTTTGTATTCACATATCTGAGGCAGTACAAAAGCTGCACTTCTGAACCTTAGTACTTCCGTAGAAAACGCCTATCCGCGACTGTCTGCAAAGTTTCGTTGCACAATTCGAATAAATGTGGAAGTTATAAACAAAAGCGATATCAACTTTAAAACGCGCTAAATTTTGTTGATGTTTTGCGTATTCAGTTTGTATCGACATATCTCCGGCAGTACAAGAGCTGCACTTCTGTAACTTGGTACTTGAGTAGAAAATGTGTCTCCGCGATTGTCCGCAAAGTTTCGTTGCACAATTCGAATTAATGTTGAAGTTATAAACAAAAGCGATATCAACTGTAAGACGCGCGAAATTTTGTTGATGTTTTACGTATTTAGTTTGTATCCATATATCTCCGGCAGTACAAGAGCTGCACTTCTGAAACTTGGTACTTCAGTAGAAAAGGCCTATCCGCGACTGTCTGCAAAGTTTCACTGCACAATTCGAATAAATGCAGAAGTTATAAACAAAAGCGATATCCACTTCAAAACGGACTAAATTGTGTTGATGTTTTGCGTATTCAGTTTGTATCGACATATCTCCGGCAGTACAAGAGCTGCACTTCTGAGACTAAATACTTCAGTAGAAAAGGCCTATCCGCGACTGTCTGCAAAGTTTCGTTGCACAATTCCAATAAATGTGGAAGTGATAAACAAAAGCGATATCAACTTTAAAACGCGCTAAATTTTGTTGATGTTTTGCGTATTAAGTTTGTATCGACATATCTCCGGCAGTACAAGAGCTGCACTCCTGAAACTTGGTACTTCAGTAGAAAAGGCCTATCCGCGACTGTCTGCAAAGTTTCGTGGCACAATTCGAATTCATGTGGAAGTTATAAACAACAGCGATATCAACTTTAAAACGCGCTAAATTTTGTTGATGTTTTGTGTATTCAGTTTGTATCGACATATCTCCGGCAGTACAAAAGCTGCACTTCTGAAACATGGTACTTCAGTAGAAAATGTGTCTCCGCGACTGTCTGCAAAGTTTCGTTGCACAATTCGAATAAATGTGGAAGTTATAAACAAAAGCGATATAAACTTTAAAACGCGCTAGATTTTGTTGATGTTTTGCGTATTCAGTTTGTATCGACATATCTCCGGCAGTACAAGAGCTGCACTTCTGAGACTTAGTACTTCAGTAGAAAAGGCCTATCCGCGACTGTCTGCAAAGTTTCGTTGCACAATTCCAATAAATGTGGAAGTGATAAACAAAAGCGATATCAACTTTAAAACGCGCTAAATTTTGTTGATGTTTTGCGTATTAAGTTTGTATCGACATATCTCCGGCAGTACAAGAGCTGCACTCCTGAAACTTGGTACTTCAGTAGAAAAGGCCTATCCGCGACTGTCTGCAAAGTTTCGTTGCACAATTCAAATAAATGTGGAAGTTATAATCAAAAGCTATATCAACTTTAAAACGCACTGAAATTTGTTGATGTTTTGCGTATTCAGTTTGTATCGACATATCTCCGGCAGTACAAAAGCTGCACTTCTGAAACTTAATACTTCAGTAGAAAATGTGTCTCCGCGGTAGTCTGCAAAGTTTCGTAACACAATTCGAATAAATGTGGAAGTTATAAACAAAAGCGATATCAACTTGAAAACGCGCTAAATTTTGTTGATGTTTTGCGTATTCAGTTTGTATCGACATATCTCCGGCAGTACAAAAGCTGCACTTCTGAAACTTCGTACTTCAGTAGAAAATGTATCTCCGCGGTAGTCTGCAAGGTTTCGTAACACAATTCGAATAAATGTGGAAGTTATAAACAAAAGCGATATCAACTTTAAAACGCGCTAAATTTTGTTGATGTTTTGCGTATTCAGTTTGTATCGACATATCTGAGGCTGTACAAAAGCTGCACTTCTGAACCTTAGTACTTCCGTAGAAAAGGCCTATCCGCGACTGTCTGCAAAGTTTCGTTGCACAATTCCAATAAATGTGGAAGTTATAAACAAAAGCGATATCAACTTTAAAACGCGCTAAATTTTGTTGATGTTTTGCGTATTCAGTTTGTATCGACATATCTCCGGCAGTACAAGAGCTGCACTTCTGAAACTTGGTACTTGAGTAGAAAATGTGTCTCCGCGATTGTCCGCAAAGTTTCGTTGCACAATTCGAATTAATGTTGAAGTTATAAACAAAAGCGATATCAACTTTAAGACGCGCAAAATTTTGTTGATGTTTTACGTATTTAGTTTGTATCCATATATCTCCGGCAGTACAAGAGCTGCACTTCTGAAACTTGGTACTTCAGTAGAAAAGGCCTATCCGCGACTGTCTGCAAAGTTTCACTGCACAATTCGAATAAATGCAGAAGTTATAAACAAAAGCGATATCCACTTCAAAACGGACTAAATTGTGTTGATGTTTTGCGTATTCAGTTTGTATCGACATATCTCCGGCAGTACAAGAGCTGCACTTCTGAGACTTACTACTTCAGTAGAAAAGGCCTATCCGCGACTGTCTGCAAAGTTTCGTTGCACAATTCCAATAAATGTGGAAGTGATAAACAAAAGCGATATCAACTTTAAAACGCGCTAAATTTTGTTGATGTTTTGCGTATTAAGTTTGTATCGACATATCTCCGGCAGTACAACAGCTGCACTCCTGAAACTTGGTACTTCAGTAGAAAAGGCCTATCCGCGACTGTCTGCAAAGTTTCGTGGCACAATTCCAATAAATGTGGAAGTGATAAACAAAAGCGATATCAACTTTTATACGCGCTAAATTTTGTTGATGTTTTGCGTATTCAGTTTGTATCGACATATCTCCGGCAGTACAAGAGCTGCAGTTCTGAAACTTGGTACCTCAGTAGAAAAGGCCTATCCGCAACTGTCTACAAAGTTTCGTGGCACAATTCGAATTAATGTGGAAGTGATAAACAAAAGCGATATCAACTTTAAAACGTGCTAAATTTTGTTGATGTTTTGCGTATTCAGTTTGTATCGACATATCTCCGGCAGTGCAAGAGCTGCACTTCTGAAACTTGGTACTTCAGTAGAAAAGGCCTATCCGCGACTGTCTGCAAAGTTTCATTGCACAATTCGAATAAATGTGGACGTTATAATCAAAAGCGATATCAACTTTAAAACGCACTGAATTTTGTTGATGTTTTGCGTATTCAGTTTGTATCGACATATCTCCGGCAGTACAAGAGCTTCACTTCTGAAACATGGTACTTCAGTAGTAAATGTGTCTCCGCGGTTGTCTGCAAAGTTTTGTAACACAATTCGAATAAATGTGGAAGTTATAAACAAAAGCGATATCAACTTTAAAACGCGCTAAATTTTGTTGATGGTTTGCGTATTCAGTTTGTATCGACATATCTCCAGCAGTGCGAGAGCTGCACTTCTGAAACTTGGTACTTCAGTAGAAAAGGCCTATTCGCAACTGTCTGCAAAGTTTCGTGGCACAATTCGAATTAATGTGGAAGTTATAAACAAAAGCGATATCAACTTTAAAACGCGCTAAATTTTGTTGATGTTTTGCGTATTCAGTTTGTATCGACATATCTCCGGCAGTGCAAGAGCTGCACTTCTGAAACTTGGTACTTCAGTAGAAAAGGCCTATCCGCGACTGTCTGCAAAGTTTCATTGCACAATTCGAATAAATGTGGAAGGTCTAATCAAAAGCGATATCAACTTTAAAACGCACTGAATTTTGTTGATGTTTTGCGTATTCAGTTTGTATCGACATATCTCCGACAGTACAAGAGCTGCACTTCTGAAACTTGGTACTTCAGTTGAAAATGTGTCTCCGCGGTTGTCTGCAAAGTTTTGTAACACAATTCGAATACATGTTGAAGTTATAAACAAAAGCGATTCCAACTTTAAAACGCGCTTAATTTTGTTGATGTTTTGCGTATTCAGTTTGTATCGACATATCTCCGGCAGTACAAGAGCTGCACTTCTGAAACTTGGTACTTCAGTAGAAAAGGCCTATCCGCGACTGTCTGCAAAGTTTTGTTGCACAATTCGAATAAATGTGGAAGTTATAAACAAAAGCGATATCAACTTTAAAACGCGCTAAATTTTGTTGATGGTTTGCGTATTCAGTTTGTATCGACATATCTCCGGCAGTGCGAGAGCTGCACTTCTGAAACTTGGTCCTTCAGTAGAAAAAGCCCATCCGCGACTGTTTGCAGAGTTTCGTTGCACAATTCGAATAAATGTGGAAGTTATAATACAAAGCGATATCAACTTTAAAACACGCTACATTTTGTTGATGTTTTGCGTATTCAGTTTGTATCGACATATCTCCGGCAGTACAAGAGCTGCACTTCTGAAACATGGTACTTCCGTGGAAAATGTGTCTCCGCGGTTGTCTGCAAAGTATCGTAGCACAATTCGAATAAATGTGGAAGTTATAAACAAAAGCGGTATCAACTTTAAAACGCGCTAAATTTTGTTGATGTTTTGCGTATTCAGTTTGTATCGACATATCTCCTGCAGTACAAGAGCTGCACTTCTGAGACTTGGTACTTCAGTAGAAAATGTGTCTTCGCGACTGTCTGCAAAGTTTCGTTGCACAATTCCAATTAATGTGGAAGTTATAAACAAAAGCGATATCAACTTTAAAACGCGCTAAATTTTGTTGATGTTTTGCGTATTCAGTTTGTATCGACATATCTCCGGCAGTGCAAGAGCTGCACTTCTGAAACTTGGTACTTTAGTAGAAAATGTGTCTCCGCGGTTGTCTGCAAAGTTTTGTAACACAATTCGAATACATGTTGAAGTTATAAACAAAAGCGATTCCAACTTTAAAACGCGCTGAATTTTGTTGATGTTTATCGTATTCAGTTTGTATCGACATATCTCCGGCAGTACAAGAGCTGCACTTCTGAAACTTGGTACTTCAGTAGAAAAGGCCTATCCGCGACTGTCTGCAAAGTTTTGTTGCACAATTCGAATAAATGTGGAAGTTATAAACAAAAGCGATATCAACTTTAAAACGCGCTAAATTTTGTTGATGGTTTGCGTATTCAGTTTGTATCGACATATCTCCAGCAGTGCGAGAGCTGCACTTCTGAAACTTGGTACTTCAGTAGAAAAAGCCCATCCGCGACTGTCTGCAGAGTTTCGTTGCACAATTCGAATAAATGTGGAAGTTATAATACAAAGCGATATCAACTTTAAAACACGCTAAATTTTGTTGATGTTTTGCGTATTCAGTTTGTATCGACATATCTCCGGCAGTACAAGAGCTGCACTTCTGAAACTTGGTACTTCAGTGGAAAATGTGTCTCCGCGGTTGTCTGCAAAGTATCGTAGCACAATTCGAATAAATGTGGAAGTTATAAAAAAAAGCGATATCAACTTTAAAACGCGCTAAATTTTGTTGATGTTTTGCGTATTCAGTTTGTATCGACATATCTCCGGCAGTACAAGAGCTGCACTTCTGAGACTTGGTACTTCAGTAGAAAATGTGTCTTCGCGACTGTCTGCAAAGTTTCGTTGCACAATTCCAATAAATGTTGAAGTGATAAAAAAAAGCGATATCAACTTTAAAACGCGCTAAATTTTGTTGATGTTTTGCGTATTAAGTTTGTATCGACATATCTCCGGGAGTACAAGAGCTGCACTTCTGAAACTTGGTACTTCAGTAGAATAGGCCTATCCGCAACTGTCTGCAAAGTTTCGTGGCACAATTCGAATAAATGTGGAAGTTATAAACAAAAGCGATATCAACTTTAAAACGCGCTAAATTTTGTTGATGTTTTGCGTATTCAGTTTGTATCGACATATCTCCGGCAGTGCAAGAGCTGAACTTCTGAAACTTGGTACTTCAGTTGAAAAGGCCTATCCGCGACTGTCTGCAGAGTTTCGTTGCACAATTCGAATAAATGTGGAAGTTATAATCAAAAGCGGTATCAACTTTAAAACACGCTAAATCTTGTTAATGTTTTGCGTATCTAGTTTTATCGACATATCTCCGGCAGTACAAAAGCTGCACTTCTGAAACTTGGAACTTCAGTACAAAAGGCCAATCCGCGACTGTCTGCAAAGTTTCGTTGCACAATTCGAATAAATGTGGAAGTTATAAACAAAAGCGATATCAACTTTAAAACGCGCTAAATTTTGTTGATGGTTTGCGTATTCAGTTTGTATCGACATATCTCCAGCAGTGCGAGAGCTGCACTTCTGAAACTTGGTACTTCAGTAGAAAAAGCCCATCCGCGACTGTCTGCAGAGTTTCGTTGCACAATTCGAATAAATGTCGAAGTTATAATACAAAGCGATATCAACTTTAAAACACGCTAAATTTTGTTGATGTTTTGCGTATTCAGTTTGTATCGACATATCTCCGGCAGTACAAGAGCTGCACTTCTGAAACTTGGTACTTCAGTGGAAAATGTGTCTCCGCGGTTGTCTGCAAAGTATCGTAGCACAATTCGAATAAATGTGGAAGTTATAAAAAAAAGCGATATCAACTTTAAAACGCGCTAAATTTTGTTGATGTTTTGCGTATTCAGTTTGTATCGACATATCTCCGGCAGTACAAGAGCTGCACTTCTGAGACTTGGTACTTCAGTAGAAAATGTGTCTTCGCGACTGTCTGCAAAGTTTCGTTGCACAATTCCAATAAATGTTGAAGTGATAAAATAAAACGATATCAACTTTAAAACGCGCTAAATTTTGTTGATGTTTTGCGTATTAAGTTTGTATCGACATATCCCCGGCAGTGCAAGAGCTGCACTTCTGAAACTTGGTACTTCAGTTTAAAAGGCCTAACTGCGACTGTCTGCAAAGTTTCGTTGCACAATTCGAATAAATGTGGAAGTTATAAACAAAAGCGATATCAACTTTAAAACGCGCTACATTTTGTTGATGTTTTGTGTATTCAGTTTGTATCGACATATCTCCGGCAGTACAAGAGCTGCACTTCTGAGACTTGGTACTTCACTAGAAAAGGCTTATCCGCGACTGTCTGCAAAGTTTCGTTGCACAATTCCAATAAATGTGGAAGTGATAAACAAAAGCGATATCAACTTTTATACGCGCTAAATTTTGTTGATGTTTAGCGTATTCAGTTTGTATCGACATATCTCCGGCAGTACAAGAGCTGCAGTTCTGAGACTTGGAACCTCAGTAGAAAAGGCCTATCCGCTACTGTCTGCAAAGTTTCGTGGCACAATTCGAATTAATGTGGAAGTGATAAACAAAAGCGATATCAACTTTAAAACGTACTAAATCTTGTTGATGTTTTGCGTATTCAGTTTGTATCGACATATCTCCGGCAGTGCAAGAGCTGCACTTCTGAATCTTGGTACTTCAGTAGAAAAAGCCCATCCGCGACTGTCTGCAAAGTTTCATTGCACAATTCGAATAAATGTGGGCGTTATAATCAAAAGCGATATCAACTTTAAAACGCACTGAATTTTGTTGATGTTTTGCGTATTCAGTTTGTATCGACATATCTCCGGCAGTACAAGAGCTGCACTTCTGAAACATGGTACTTCAGTAGAAAATGTGTCTCCGCGGTTGTCTGCAAAGTTTTGTAACACAATTCGAATACATGTGGAAGTTATAAACAAAAGCGATATCAACTTTAAAACGCGCTAAATTTTGTTGATGGTTTGCGTATTCAGTTTGTATCGACATATCTCCGGCAGTGCGAGAGCTGCACTTCTGAGACTTGGTACTTCACTAGAAAAGGCCTATCCGCGACTGTCTGCAAAGTTTTCTTTCACAATTCGAATAAATGTGGAAGTTATAAACAAAAGCGATATTAACTTTAAAACGCGCTAAATTTTGTTGATGGTTAACGTATTCAGTTTGTATCGACATATCTCCGGCAGTGCGAGAGCTGAACTTCTGAAACTTGGTACTTCAGTAGAAAAGGCCTATTCGCAACTGTCTGCAAAGTTTCGTGGCACAATTCGAATTAATGTGGAAGTTATAAACAAAAGCGATATCAACTTTAAAACGCGCTAAATTTTGTTGATGTTTTGCGTATTCAGTTTGTATCGACATATCTCCGGCAGTGCAAGAGCTGCACTTCTGAAACTTGGTACTTCAGTAGAAAAGGCCTATCCGCGACTGTCTGCAAAGTTTCATTGCACAATTCGAATAAATGTGGAAGTTATAATCAAAAGCGATATCAACTGTAAAACGCACTGAATTGTGTTGATGTTTTGCGTATTCAGTTTGTATCGACATATCCCCGGCAGTACAAGAGCTGCACTTCTTAAACTTGGTACTTCAGTAGAAAATGTGTCTCCGCGGTTGTCTGCAAAGTTTTGTAACACAATTCGAATACATGTTGAAGTTATAAACAAAAGCGATATCAACTTTAAAACGCGCTTAATTTTGTTGATGTTTTGCGTATTCAGTTTGTATCGACATATCTCCGGCAGTACAAGAGCTGCACTTCTGAAACTTGGTACTTCAGTAGAAAAGGCCTATCCGCGACTGTCTGCAAAGTTTTGTTGCACAATTCGAATAAATGTGGAAGTTATAAACAAAAGCGATATCAACTTTAAAACGCGCTAAATTTTGTTGATGTTTTGTGTATTCAGTTTGTATCGACATATCTCCGGCAGTACAAATGCTGCACTTCTGAAACTTGGTACTTCAGTAGGAAATGTGTCTCCGCAATTGTCTGCAAAGTTTCGTTGCACAATTCGAATAAATGTGGAAGTTATAAACAAAAGCGATATCAACTTTAAAACGCGCTAAATTTTGTTGATGTTTTGCGTATTCCGTTTGTATCGACATATCTCCGGCAGTACAAAAGCTGCACTTCTGAAACTTGGAACTTCAGTACAAAAGGCCTATCCGCGACTGTCTGCAGAGTTTCGTTGCACAATTCGAATAAATGTGGAAGTTATAAACAAAAGCGATATCAACTTTAAAACGCGCTAAATTTTGTTGATGTTTTGCGTATTCAGTTTGTATCGACATATCTCCGGCAGTACAAGAGCTGCACTTCTGAAACTTGGTACTTCAGTTGAAAAGGCCTATCCGCGACTGTCTGCAGAGTTTCCTTGCACAATTCGAATAAATGTGGAAGTTATAATCAAAAGCGCTATCAACTTTAAAACACGCTTAATCTTGTTAATGTTTTGCGTATCTAGTTTTATCGACATATCTCCGGCAGTACAAAAGCTGCACTTCTGAAACTTGGAACTTCAGTACAAAAGGCCACTCCGCGACTGTCTGCAAAGTTTCATTGCACAATTCGAATAAATGTGGACGTTATAATCAAAAGCGATATCAACTTTAAAACGCACTGAATTTTGTTGATGTTTTGCGTATTCAGTTTGTATCGACATATCTCCGGCAGTACAAGAGCTGCACTTCTGAAACATGGTACTTCAGTAGAAAATGTGTCTCCGCGGTTGTCTGCAAAGTTTTGTAACACAATTCGAATACATGTGGAAGTTATAAACAAAAGCGATATCAACTTTAAAACGCGCTAAATTTTGTTGATGGTTTGCGTATTCAGTTTATATCGACATATCTCCGGCAGTGCGAGAGCTGCACTTCTGAAACTTGGTACTTCAGTAGAAAAGGCCTATCCGCAACTGTCTGCAAACCTCCGTGGCACAATTCGAATGAATGTGGAAGTTCTAAACTAAAGCGATATCAACTTTAAAACGCGCTTAATTTTGTTGATGTTTTGCGTATTCAGTTTGTATCGACATATCTCGGGCAGTACAAGAGCTGCACTTCTGAAACATGGTACTTCAGTAGAAAATGTGTCTCCGCGGTTGTCTGCAAAGTTTTGTAACACAATTCGAATACATGTGGAAGTTATAAACAAAAGCGATATCAACTTTAAAACGCGCTAAATTTTGTTGATTGTTTGCGTATTCAGTTTGTATCGACATATCTCCGGCAGTGCGAGAGCTGCACTTCTGAAACTTGGTACTTCAGTAGAAAAGGCCTATTCGCAACTGTCTGCAAAGTTTCGTGGCACAATTCGAATTAATGTGGAAGTTATAAACAAAAGCGATATCAACTTTAAAACGCGCTAAATTTTGTTGATGTTTTGCGTATTCAGTTTGTATCGACATATCTCCGGCAGTGCAAGAGCTGCACTTCTGAAACTTGGTACTTCAGTAGAAAAGGCCTATCCGCGACTGTCTGCAAAGTTTTGTTGCACAATTCGAATAAATGTAGAAGTTATAAACAAAAGCGATATCAACTTTAAAACGCGCTAAATTCTGTTGATGGTTTGCGTATTCAGTTTGTATCGACATATCTCCGGCAGTGCGAAAGCTGCACTTCTGAAACTTGGTACTTCAGTAGAAAAGGCCTATTCGCAACTGTCTGCAAAGTTTCGTGGCACAATTCGAATTAATGTGGAAGTTATAAACAAAAGCGATATCAACTTTAAAACGCGCTAAATTTTGTTGATGTTTTGCGTATTCAGTTTGTATCGACATATCTCCGGCAGTACAAGAGCTGCACTTCTGAAACCTGGTACTTCAGTGTAAAAGGCCTATCCGCGACTGTCTGCAGAGTTTCGTTGCACAATTCGAATAAATGTGGAAGTTATAATCAAAAGCGGTATAAACTTTAAAACACGCTTAATTTTGTTGATGTTTTGCGTATTCAGTTTGTATCGACATATCTCCGGCAGTACAAGAGCTGCACTTCTGAAACTTGGTACTTCAGTGGAAAATGTGTCTCCGCGGTTGTCTGCAAAGTATCGTAGCACAATTCGAATAAATGTGGAAGTTATAAACAAAAGCGATATCAACTTTAAAACGCGCTGAATTTTGTTGATGTTTTGCGTATTCAGTTTGTATCGACATATCTCCGGCAGTACAAGAGCTGCACTTCTGAGACTTGGTACTTCAGTAGAAAATGTGTCTTCGCGACTGTCATCAAAGTTTCGTTGCACAATTCCAATAAATGTTGAAGTGATAAAAAAAAGCGATATCCACTTTAAAACGCGCTAAATTTTGTTGATGTTTTGCGTATTCAGTTTGTATCGACATATCTCCGGCAGTACAAAAGCTGCACTTCTGAAACTTGGAACTTCAGTACAAAAGGCCAATCCGCGACTGTCTGCAAAGTTTCGTTGCACAATTCGAATAAATGTGGAAGTTATAAACAAAAGCGATATCAACTTTAAAACGCGCTAAATTTTGTTGATGTTTTGCGTATTCAGTTTGTATCGACATATCTCCGGAAGTACAAGAGCTGCACTTCTGAGACTAGGTACTTCAGTAGCTAATGTGTGTTCGGGACTGTCTGCAAAGTTTCGTTGCACAATTCCCATAAACGTGGAAGTGATAAACAAAAGCGATATCAACTTTAAAACGCGCTAAATTTTGTTGATGTTTTGCGTATTAAGTTTGTATCGACATATCTCCGGCAGTACAAGAGCTGCACTTCTGAAACTTGGTACTTCAGTAGAAAAGGCCTAACCGCAACTGTCTGCAAAGTTTCATTGCACAATTCGAATAAATGTGGAAGTTATAAACAAAAGCGATATCAACTTTAAAACGCGCTAAATTTTGTTGATGTTTTGCGTATTCAGTTTGTATCGACATATCTCCGGCAGTGCAAGAGCTGCACTTCTGAAACTTGGTACTTGAGTAGAAACTGTGTCTCCGCGACTGTCTGCAAAGTTTCGTTGCACAATTCGAATTAATGTTGAAGTTATAAACAAAAGCGATATCAACTTTAAGACGCGCTAAATTTTGTTGATGTTTTACGTATTTTGTTTGTATCGACATATCTCCGGCAGTACAAGAGCTGCACTTCTGAAACTTGGTACTTCAGTAGTAAAGGCCTATCCGCGACTGTCTGCAAAGTTTCACTGCACAATTCGAATAAATGCAGAAGTTATAAACAAAAGCGATATCCACTTCAAAACGCGCTAAATTGTGTTGATGTTTTGCGTATTCAGTTTGTATCGACATATCTCCGGGAGTACAAAAGCTGCACTTCTGAAACTTGGTACTTCAGTAGAAAAGGCCTATCCGCGACGCTCTGCAAAGTTTCGTTGCACAATTCGAATAAATGTGGAAGTTATAAACAACAGCGATATAAACTTTAAAACGCGCTAAATTTTGTTGATGTTTTGTGTATTCAGTTTGTATCGACATATCTCCGGCAGTACAAAAGCTGAACCTCTTAGACTTGGTACTTCAGTCGAAAATGCCTATCGTGGACTGTCTGCAAAGTTTCGTTGCACAATTCGAATAAATGTGGAAGTTGTAAACAAAAGCGATATCAACTTTAAAACGCGCAAAATTTTGTTGATGTTTTGTGTATTCAGTTTTTATCGACATATCTCCAGGAGTACATGAGCTGCACTTCTGAAACTTGGTACTTCAGTAGAAAAGGCCTATCCGCGACTGTCTGCAAAGTTCACTGCACAATTCGAATAAATGTGAAAGTTATAAACAAAAGCGATATCAACTTTAAAACGCGCGTAATTGTGTTGAAGTTTTGCGTATTCAGTTTGTATCGACATATCTCCGGCAGTATAAGAGCTGCACTTCTGAAACTTGGTACTTCAGTAGAAACGGCCTATCCGCGCCGGTCTGCAAAGTTTCGTGGCAGAATTCGAATAAATGTGGAAGTTATAAACAAAAGCGATATCAACTTTAAAACGCGCTAAATTTTGTTGATGTTTTGTGTATTCAGTTTGTATCGACATATCTCCAGCAGTACAATAGCTGCACTTCTTAAACTTGGTACTTCAGTAGAAAAGGCCTATCCGCGACTGTCTGCAAAGTTTCGTTGCACAATTCGAATAAATGTGGAAGTTATAAACAAAAGCGATATCAACTTTAAAACGCGCTAAATTTTGTTGATGTTTTGCGTATTAAGTTTGTATCGACATATCTCCGGCCGTACAAGAGCTGCACTTCTGAGACTTGGTACTTCAGTAGAAAAGGTCAATCCGCGACTGTCTGCAAAGTTTCGTTGCACAATTCGAATAAATGTGGAAGTTATAAACAAAAGCGATATCAACTTTAAAACGCGCTAAATTTTGTTGATGTTTTGCGTATTCAGTTTGTATCGACATATCTCCGGCAGTAAAAATAGCTGCACTTCTGACACTTCGTACTTCAGTAGAAAAGGCCTATCCGCGACTGTCTGCAAAGTTTCGTTGCACAATTCGAATAAATGTGGAAGTTATAAACAAAAGCGATATAAACTTTAAAACGCGCTAAATTTTGTTGATGTTTTGCGTATTCAGTTTGTATCGACATATCTCCGGCAGTAAAAAGGCTGTACTTCTGAAACTTGGTACTTCAGTAGAAAATGTGTCTCCGCGATTGTCTGGAAAGTTTCGTTGCACAATACGAATAAATGTGGAAGTTATAAACAAAAGCGATATCAACTTTAAAACGCGCTAAATTTTGTTGATGTTTTTTGTATTCAGTTTGTATCGACATATCTCCGGCAGTACAAAAGCTGCACTTCTGAAACTTGGTACTTCAGTAAAAAAGGCCTATCCGCGACTGTCTGCAAAGTTTCGTTGCACAATTCGAATAAATGTGGAAGTTATAAACAAAAGCGATATCAACTTTAAAACGCGCTAAATTTTGTTGATGTTTTGCGTATTCAGTTTGTATCGACATATCTCCGGCAGTACAAGAGCTGCACTTCTGAGACTTAGTACTTCAGTAGAAAAGGCCTATCCGCGACTGTCTGCAAAGTTTCGTTGCACAATTAAAATAAATGTGGAAGTGATAAACAAAAGCGATATCAACTTTAAAACGCGCTAAATGTTGTTGATGTTTTGCGTATTCAGTTTGTATCGACATATCTCCGGCAGTACAAGAGCTGCACTTCTGAAACATGGTACTTCAGTAGAAAATGTGTCTCCGCGGTTGTCTGCAAAGTTTTGTAACACAATTCGAATACATGTGGAAGTTATAAACAAAAGCGATATCAACTTTAAAACGCGCTAAATTTTGTTGATGTTTTGCGTATTCAGTTTGTATCGACATATCTCCAGCACTACAAAAGCTGCACTTCTGAAACTTGGTACTTCAGTACGACAGGCCTATCCGCGACTGTCTGCAAAGTTTCGTTGCACAATTCGAATAAATGTGGAAGTTATAAACAAAAGCGGTATCAACTTTAAAACGCACTAAATTTTGTTGATGTTTTGCGTATTCAGTTTGTATCGACATATCTCCGGCAGTACGAGAGCTGCACTTCTGAGACTTGGTACTTCAGTAGAAAATGTGTCTCCGCGACTGTCTGCAAAGTTTCGTTGCACAATTCGAATAAATGTGGAAGTTATAAACAAAAGCGATATCAACTTTAAAACGCGCTAAATTTTGTTGATGTTTTGCGTATTCAGTTTGTATCGTAATATCTCCGGCAGTGCAAGAGCTGCACTTCTGAAACTTGGTACTTTAGTAGTAAAGGCCTATCCGCGACTGTCTGCAAAGTTTTGTTGCACAATTCCAATAAATGTGGAAGTGATAAACAAAAGCGATATCAACTTTAAAACGCGCTAAATTTTGTTGATGTTTTGCGTATTCAGTTTGTATCGACATATCTCCTGCAGTGCAAGAGCTGCACATCTGAAACTTGGTACTTCAGTAGAAAAGGCCTATCCGCGACTGTCTGCAAAGTTTCATTGCACAATTCGAATAAATGTGGAAGTTATAATCAAAAGCGATATCAACTTTAAAACGCACTGAATTTTGTTGATGTTTTGCGTATTCAGTTTGTATCGACATATCTCCGGCAGTACAAAAGCTGCATTTCTGAAACATGGTACTTAAGTAGAAAATGTGTCTCCGCAGTTGTCTGCAAAGTTTTGTAACACAATTCGAATACATGTGGAAGTTATAAACAAAAGCGATATCAACTTTAAAACGCGCTAAATTTTGTTGATGTTTTGCGTATTCAGTTTGTATCGACATATCTCCGGCACTACAAAAGCTGCACTTCTGAAACTTGGTACTTCAGTACAAAAGGCCTATCCGCGACTGTCTGCAAAGTTTCGTTGCACAATTCGAATAAATGTGGAAGTTATAAACAAAAGCGGTCTCAACTTTAAAACGCACTAAATTTTGTTGATGTTTTGCGTATTCAGTTTGTATCGACATATCTCCGGCAGTACAAGAGCTGCACTTCTGAGACTTGGTACTTCAGTAGAAAATGTGTCTCCGCGACTGTCTGCAAAGTTTCGTTGCACAATTCGAATAAATGTGGAAGTTATAAACAAAAGCGATATCAACTTTAAAACGCGCTTAATGTTGTTGATGTTTTGCGTATTCAGTTTGTATCGACATATCTCCGGCAGTGCAAGAGCTGCACTTCTGAAACTTGGTACTTTAGTAGAAAAGGCCTATCCGCGACTGTCTGCAAAGTTTTGTTGCACAATTCCAATAAATGTGGAAGTGATAAACAAAAGCGATATCAACTTTAAAACGCGCTAAATTTTGTTGATGTTTTGCGTATTCAGTTTGTATCGAAATATCTCCTGCAGTGCAAGAGCTGCACTTCTGAAACTTAGTACTTCAGTAGAAAAGGCCTATCCGCGACTGTCTGCAAAGTTTCATTGCACAATTAGAATAAATGTGGAAGTTATAATCAAAAGCGATATCAACTTTAAAACGCACTGAATTTTGTTGATGTTTTGCGTATTCAGTTTGTATCGACATATCTCCGGCAGTACAAGAGCTGCACTTCTGAAACATGGTACTTAAGTAGAAAATGTGTCTCCGCAGTTGTCTGCAAAGTTTTGTAACACAATTCGAATACATGTGGAAGTTATAAACAAAAGCGATATCAACTTTAAAACGCGCTAAATTTTGTTGATGTTTTGCGTATTCAGTTTGTATCGACATATCTCCGGCAGTACAAGAGCTGCACTTCTGAGACTGGGTACTTCAGTAGAAAAGTCCAATCCGCGACTGTCTGCAAAGTGTTGTTGCACAATTCGAATAAATGTGGAAGTTATAAACAAAAGCGATATCAACTTTTAAACGCGCTAAATTTTGTTGATGTTTTGCGTATTCAGTTGGTATTGACATATCTCTGGCAGTACAAAAGCTGCACTTCTTAAACTTGGTACTTCAGTAGCAAATGTGTCTCCGCAATTGTCAGCAAAGTTTCGTTTCACAATTCGAATAAATGTGGAAGTTATAAACAAAAGCGATATCAACTTTAAAACGCGCTAAATTTTGTTGATGTTTTGCGTATTCAGTTTGTATTGACATATCTGTGGCAGTACAAAAGCTGCACTTCTTAAACTTGGTACTTCCGTACAAAAGGCCTATCCGCGACTGTCTTCAAAGTTTCGTTGCACAATTCGAATAAATGTGGAAGTTATAAACAAAAGCGCTATCAACTTTAAAACGCGCTGAATTTTGTTGATGTTTTGCGTATTCAGTTTGTATCGACATATCTCCGGCAGTACAAGAGCTGCACTTCTGCGACTTGGTACTTCAGTAGAAAATGTGTCTCCGCGACTGTCTGCAAAGTTTCGTTGCACAATTCGAATAAATGTGGAAGTTATAAACAAAAGCGATATCAACTTTAAAACGCGCTAAATCTTGTTGATGTTTTGCGTATTCAGTTTGTATCGACATATCTCCGGCAGTGCAAGAGCTGCACTTCTGAAACTTGGTACATTAGTAGAAAAGGCTTATCCGCGACTGTCTGCAGAGTTTCGTTGCACAATTCGAATAAATGTGGAAGTTATAATCAAAAGCGATATCAACTTTAAAACACGCTAAATCTTGTTGATGTTTTGCGTTTCTAGTTTTATCGACATATCTCCGGCAGTACAAGAGCTGCACTTCTGAAACTTGGTACTTCAGTAGTAAAGGCCTATCCGCGACTGTCTGCAATGTTTCACTGCACAATTCGAATAAATGCAGAAGTTATAAACAAAAGCGATATCCACTTCAAAACGCGCTAAATTGTGTTGATGTTTTGCGTATTCAGTTTGTATCGACATATCTCCTGGAGTACAAAAGCTGCACTTCTGAAACTTGGTACTTCAGTAGAAAAGGTCTATCCGCGACGCTCTGCAAAGTTTCGTTGCACAATTCGAATAAATGTGGAAGTTATAAACAACAGCGATATAAACTTTAAAACGCGCTAAATTTTGTTGATGTTTTGTGTATTCAGTTTGTATCGACATATCTCCGGCAGTACAAAAGCTAGACCTCTTAGACTTGGTACTTCAGTCGAAAATGCCTATCGTGGACTGTCTGCAAAGTTTCGTTGCACAATTCGAATAAATGTGGAAGTTGTAAACAAAAGCGATATCAACTTTAAAACGCGCAAAATTTTGTTGATGTTTTGTGTATTCAGTTTTTATCGACATATCTCAAGGAGTACATGAGCTGCACTTCTGAAACTTGGTACTTCAGTAGAAAAGGCCTATCCGCGACTGTCTGCAAAGTTCACTGCACAATTCGAATAAATGTGGAAGTTATAAACAAAAGCGATATCAACTTTAAAACGCGCGTAATTGTGTTGAAGTTTTGCGTATTCAGTTTGTATCGACATATCTTCGGCAGTATAAGAGCTGCACTTCTGAAACTTGGTACTTCAGTAGAAACGGTATATCCGCGCCGGTCTGCAAAGTTTCGTGGCAGAATTCGAATAAATGTGGAAGTTATAAACAAAAGCGATATCAACTTTAAAACGCGCTAAATTTTGTTGATGTTTTGTGTATTCAGTTTGTATCGACATATCTCCAGCAGTACAATAGCTGCACTTCTGAAACTTGGTACTTCAGTAGAAAAGGCCTATCCGCGACTGTCTGCAAAGTTTCGTTGCACAATTCGAATAAATGTGGAAGTTATAACAAAAGCGATATCAACTTTAAAACGCGCTAAATTTTGTTGATGTTTTGCGTATTC
Source organism: Sepiola atlantica (assembly GCA_963556195.1). NCBI lineage: Eukaryota > Metazoa > Mollusca > Cephalopoda > Sepiida > Sepiolidae > Sepiola > Sepiola atlantica. The sequence continues at coordinate 53,866 of CAUVYP010000788.1, forward strand.
AGTTTGTATCGACATATCTATGGCAGTACAAGAGCTGCACTTCTGAGACTTAGTACTTCAGTAGAAAAGGCCTATCCGCGACTGTCTGCAAAGTTTCGTTGCACAAATCCAATAAATGTAGAAATGATAAACAAAAGCGATATCAACTTTAAAACGCGCTAAATTTTGTTGATGTTTTGCGTATTAAGTTTGTATCGACATATCTCCGGCAGTACAAGAGCTGCACTACTGAAACTTGGTACTTCAGTATAAAAGGCCTATCCGCAACTGTCTGCAAAGTTTCGTGGCACAATTCCAATTCATGTGGAAGTTATAAACAACAGCGATATCAACTTTAAAACGCGCTAAATTTTGTTGATGTTTTGCGTATTAAGTTTGTATCGACATATCTCCGGCCGTACAAGAGCTGCACTTCTGAGACTTGGTACTTCAGTAGAAAAGGTCAATCCGCGACTGTCTGCAAAGTTTCGTTGCACAATTCGAATAAATGTGGAAGTTATAAACAAAAGCGATATCAACTTTAAAACGCGCTAAATTTTGTTGATGTTTTGCGTATTCAGTTTGTATCGACATATCTCCGGCAGTGCAAGAGCTGCACTTCTGAAACTTGGTACATTAGTAGAAAAGGCTTATCCGCGACTGTCTTCAGAGTTTCGTTGCACAATTCGAATAAATGTGGAAGTTATAATCAAAAGCGATATCAACTTTAAAACACGCTAAATCTTGTTGATGTTTTGCGTTTCTAGTTTTATCGACATATCTCCGGCAGTACAAAGGCTGAACTTCTGATACTTAGTACTTCAGTAGAAAAGTCTGATCCGCGACTGTCTGCAAAGTTTCATTGCACAATTCGAATAAATGTGGAAGTTATAAACACAAGCGATATCAACTTTAAAACGCGCTAAATTTTGTTGATGGTTTGCGTATTCAGTTTATATCGACATATCTCCGGCAGTGCGAGAGCTGCACTTCTGAAACTTGGTACTTCAGTAGAAAAAGCCCATCCGCGACTGTCTGCAGAGTTTCGTTGCACAATTCGAATAAATGTGGAAGTTATAATCAAAAGCGATAACAACTTTAAAACACGCTAACTTTTGTTGATGTTTTGCGTATCTAGTTTTATCGATATATCTCTAACAGTACAAAAGCTGCACTTCTGAAACTTGGTACTTCAGTAGAAAAGGCCTATCCGCGACTGTCTGCAACGTTTCGTTGCACAATTCGAATAAATGTGGAAGTTATAAACAAAAGCGATATAAACTTAAACAACGCGCTAAATTTTGTTGATGTTTTGCGTATTCAGTTTGTATCGACATATCTCCGGCAGTACAAAGGCTGCACTTCTGAAACTTAGTACTTCAGTAGAAAATGTGTCTCCGCGATTGTCTGCAAAGTTTCGTTGCACAATTCGAATAAATGTGGAAGTTATAAACAAAAATGATATCAACTTTAAAACGCGCTAAATTTTGTTGATGTTTTGTGTATTCTATTTGTATCGACATATCTCCGGCAGTACAAAAGCTGCACTTCTGAAACTTGGTACTTCAGTAGAAAAGGCCTATCCGCCACTGTCTGCAAAGTTTCGTTGCACAATTCGAATAAATGTGGAAGTTATAAACAAAAGCGATACGAACTTAAAACGCGTTAAATTTTGTTGATGTTTTTCGTATTCCGTTTGTATCGACATATCTCCGGCAGTACAAGAGCTGCACTTCTGAGACTTGGTACTTCACTAGAAAAGGCTAATCCGCGACTGTCTGCAAAGTTTCGTTGCACAATTCCAATAAATGTGGAAGTGATAAACAAAAGCGATATCAACTTTTATACGCGCTAAATTTTGTTGATGTTTTGCGTATTAAGTTTGTATCGACATATCTCCGGCAGTACAAGAGCTGCAGTTCTGAAACTTGGTACTTCAGTAGAAAAGGCCTATCCGCAACTCTCTGCAAAGTTTCGTTGCACAATTCGAATAAATGTGGAAGTTATAATCAAAAGCGATATCAACTTTAAAACGCACTGAATTTTGTTGATGTTTTGCGTATTCAGTTTGTATCGACATATCTCCGGCAGTACAAGAGCTGCACTTCTGAAACATGGTACTTCAGTAGAAAATGTGTCTCCGCGGTTGTCTGCAAAGTTTTGTAACACAATTCGAATACATGTGGAAGTTATAAACAAAAGCGATATCAACTTTAAAACGCGCTAAATTTTGTTGATGGTTTGCGTATTCAGTTTGTATCGACATATCTCCGGGAGTGCGAGAGCTGCACTTCTGAAACTTGATACTTCAGTAGAAAAGGCCTATCCGCAACTGTCTGCAAACCTCCGTGGCACAATTCGAATTAATGTGGAAGTTATAAACAAAAGCGATATCAACTTTAAAACGCGCTAAATTTTGTTGATGTTTTGCGTATTCAGTTTGTATAGACATATCTCCGGCAGTGCAAGAGCTGCACTTCTGAAACTTGGTACTTCAGTAGAAAAGGCCTATCCGCGACTGTCTGCAAAGTTTTGTTGCACAATTCGAATAAATGTGGAAGTTATAAACAAAAGCGATATCAACTTTAAAACGCGCTAAATTTTGTTGATGGTTTGCGTATTTAGTTTGTATCGACATATCTCCGGCAGTGCGAGAGCTGCACTTCTGAAACTTGGTACTTCAGTAGAAAAGTCTGATCCGCAACTGTCTGCAAAGTTTCGTGGCACAATTCGAATTAATGTGGAAGTTATAAACAAAAGCGATATCAACTTTAAAACGCGCTAAATTTTGTTGATGTTTTGCGTATTCAGTTTGTATCGACATATCTCCGGCAGTGCAAGAGCTGCACTTCTGAAACTTGGTACTTCAGTGGAAAAGGCCTATCCGCGACTGTCTGCAAAGTTTCATTGCACAATTCGAATAAATGTGGAAGTTATAATCAAAAGCGATATCAACTTTAAAACGCACTGAATTTTGTTGATGTTTTGCGTATTCAGTTTGTATCGACATATCTCCGGCAGTAACGGAGCTGCACTTGTAAAACTTGGTACTTCAGTAGAAAAGGCCTATCCGCGACTGTCTGCAAAGTTTTGTTGCACAATTCGAATAAATGTGGAAGTTATAAACAAAAGCGATATCAACTTTAAAACGCGCTAAATTTTGTTGATGGTTTGCGCATTCAGTTTGTATCGACATATCTCCGGCAGTGCGAGAGCTGCACTTCTGAAACTTGGTACTTCAGTTGCAAATGTGTCTCCGCGGTTGTCTGTAAAGTATCGTTGCACAATTCGAATAAATGTGGAAGTTATAAACAAAAGCGATATCAACTTTAAAACGCGCTAAATCTTGTTGATGTTTTGCGTATTCAGTTTGTATCGACATATCTCCGGCAGTACAAATGCTGCACTTCTGAAACTTGGTACTTCAGTAGGAAATGTGTCTCCGCAATTGTCTGCAAAGTTTCGTTGCACAATTCGAATAAATGTGGAAGTTATAAACAAAAGCGATATCAACTTTAAAACGCGCTAAATTTTGTTGATGTTTTGCGTATTCAGTTTGTATCGACATATCTCCGGCAGTAAAAATAGCTGCACTTCTGAAACTTGGTACTTCAGTAGAAAAGGCCTATCCGCGACTGTCTGCAAAGTTTCGTTGCACAATGCGAATAAATGTGGAAGTTATGAACAAAAGCGATATCAACTTTAAAACGCGCAAAATTTTGTTGATGTTTTTTGTATTCAGTTTGTATCGACATATCTCCGGCAGTACAAGAGCTGCCCTTCTGAGACTTGGTACTTCAGTAGGAAATGTGTCTTCGCGACTGTCTGCAAAGTTTCGTTGCACAATTCCAATAAATGTGGAAGTGATAAACAAAAGCGATATCAACTTTAAAACGGGCTAAATTTTGTTGATGTTTTGCGTATTAAGTTTGTATCGACATATCTCCGGCAGTACAAGAGCTGCACTTCTGGAACTTGGTACTTCAGTAGAATAGGCCTATCCTCAACTGTCTGCAAAGTTTCGTGGCACAATTCGAATAAATGTGGAAGTTATAAACAAAAGCGATATCAACTTTAAAACGCGCTAAATTTTGTTGATGTTTTGCGTATTCAGTTTGTATCGACATATCTCCAGGAGTACATAAGCTGCACTTCTGAAACTTGGTACTTCAGTAGAAAATGCCTATCCGCGACTGTCTGCAAAGTTCACTGCACAATTCGAATAAATGTGGAAGTTATAAAAAAAGCGATATCAACTTTAAAACGCGCGTAATTGTGTTGATGTTTTGCGTATTCAGTTTGTATCGACATATCTCCGGCAGTACAAAAGCTTCACTTCTGAAACTTGGTACTTCAGTAGAAAAGGCCTATCCGCGACTGTCTGCAAAGTTTCGTTGCACAATTCGAATAAATGTGGAAGTTATAAACAAAAGCGATATCAACTTTAAAACGCGCTAAATTGTGTTGATGTTTTGCGTATTCAGTTTGTATCGACATATCTCCGGCAGTACAATAGCTGCACGTCTGAAACTTGGTACTTCAGTAGAAAATGTGTCTCCGCGATTGTCTGCAAAGTTTCGTTGCACAATTCGAATAAATGTGGAAGTTAGAAACAACAGCGATATAAACTTTAAAACGCGCTAAATTTTTTGATGTTTTGTGTATTCAGTTTGTATCGACATATCTCCGGCAGTACAAAAGCTGAACTTCTTAGACTTGGTACTTCAGTCAAAAATGCCTATCGCCGACTGTCTGCAAAGTTTCGTTGCACAATTCGAATAAATGTGGAAGTTATAAACAAAAGCGATATCAACTTTAAAACGCGCAAAATTTTGTTGATGTTTTGTGTATTCAGTTTTTATCGACATATCTCCAGGAGTACATGAGCTGCACTTCTGAAACTTAGTACATCAGTAGAAAATGCCTATCCGCGACTGTCTGCAAAGTTCACATCACAATTCGAATAAATGTGGAAGTTATAAACAAAAGCGATATCAACTTAAAAACGCGCGTAATTGTGTTGATGTTTTGCGTATTCAGTTTGTATCGACATATCTCCGGCAGTACAAGAGCTGCACTTCTGAGACTTGGTACTTCAGTAGAAAAGGCTTATCCGCGACTGTCTGCAAAGTTTCGTTGCACAATTCCAATAAATGTGGAAGTTATAAACAAAAGCGATATCAACTTTAAAACGCGCTAAATTTTGTTGATGCTTTCCGTATTCAGTTTGTATCGACATATCTCCGGCAGTGCAAGAGCTGCACTTCTGAAACTGTGTACTTCAGTAGAAAAGGCCTATCCGCGACTGTCTGCAAAGTTTCATTGCACAATTCGAATAAATGTGGAAGTTATAATCAAAAGCGATATCAACTTTAAAACGCACTGAATTTTGTTGATGTTTTGCGTATTCAGTTTGTATCGACATATCTCCGGCAGTACAAGAGCTGCACTTCTGAAACTTGGTACTTCAGTAGAAAATGTGTAACCGCGGTTGTCTGCAAAGTTTTGTGACACAATTCGAATACATGTGGAAGTTATAAACAAAAGCGATATCAACTTTAAAACGCGCTTAATTTTGTTGATGTTTTGCGTATTCAGTTTGTATCGACATATCTCCGGCAGTACAAGAGCTGCACTTCTGAGACTTGGTACTTCAATAGAAAAGTCCTATCCGCGACTGTCTGCAAAGTTTCGTTGCACAATTCGAATAAATATTGAAGTGATAAACAAAAGCGATATCAACTTTAAAACGCGCTAAATCTTGTTGATGGTTTGCGTATTCAGTTTGTATCGACATATCTCCGGCAGTGCGAGAGCTGCACTTCTGAAACTTGGTACTTCAGTAGAAAAGGCCTATCCGCAACTGTCTGCAAAGTTTCGTGGCACAACTCGAATTAATGTTGAAGTTATAAACAAAAGCGATATCAACTTTAAAACGCGCTAAATTTTGTTGATGTTTTGCGTATTCAGTTTGTATCGACATATCTCCGGCAGTGCAAGAGCTGCACTTCTGAAACTTGGTACTTCAGTAGAAAAGGCCTATCCGCGACTGTCTGCAAAGTTTCATTGCACAATTCGAATAAATGTGGAAGTTATAATCAAAAGCGATATCAACTTTAAAACGCACTGAATTTTGTTGATGTTTTGCGTATTCAGTTTGTATCGACATATCTCCGTCAGTACAAGAGCTACACTTCTGAAACATGGTACTTCAGTAGAAAATGTGTCTCCGCGGTTGTCTGCAAAGTTTTGTAACACAATTCGAATAAATGTGGAAGTTATAAACAAAAGCGATATCAACTTTAAAACGCGCTTAATTTTGTTGATGGTTTGCGTATTCAGTTTGTGTCGACATATCTCCGGCAGTGCGAGAGCTGCACTTCTGAAACTTGTTACTTCAGTAGAAAAAGCCCATCCGCGACTGTCTGCAGAGTTTCGTTGCACAATTCGAATAAATGTGGAAGTTATAATCAAAAGCGATATCAACTTTATAACACGCTAAATTTTGTTGATGGTTTGCGTATTCCGTTTGTATCGACATATCTCCGGCAGTGCGAGAGCTGCACTTCTGAAACTTGGTACTTCAGTAGAAAAAGCCCATCCGCGACTGTCTGCAGAGTTTCGTTGCACAATTCTAATAAATGTGGAAGTGATAAACAAAAGCGATATCATTTTTATACGCGCTAAATTTTGTTGATGTTTTGCGTATTCAGTTTGTATCGACATATCTCCGGCAGTGCAATAGCTGCACTTCTGAACCTTGGTACTTCAGTAGAAAAGGCCTATCCGCGACTGTCTGCAAAGTTTCATTGCACAATTCGAATAAATGTGGAAGTTATAAACAAAAGCGATATCAACTTTAAAACGCGCTGAATTTTGTTGATGTTTTGCGTATTCAGTTTGTATCGACATATCTCCGGCAGTACAAGAGCTGCACTTCTGAGACTTGGTACTTCAGTAGAAAAGGCTTATCCGCGACTATCTGCAAAGTTTCGTTGCACAATTCTAATAAATGTGGAAGTGATAAACAAAAGCGATATCATTTTTATACGCGCTAAATTTTGTTGATGTTTTGCGTATTCAGTTTGTATCGACATATCTCCGGCAGTGCAAGAGCTGCACTTCTGAACCTTGGTACTTCAGTAGAAAAGGCCTATCCGCGACTGTCTGCAAAGTTTCATTGCACAATTCGAATAAATGTGGAAGTTATAAACAAAAGCGATATCAACTTTAAAACGCACTGAATTTTGTTGATGTTTGGCGTATTCAGTTTGTATCGACATATCTCCGGCAGTACAAGAGCTGCACTTCTGAAACATGGTACTTCAGTAGAAAATGTGTAACCGCGGTTGTCTGCAAAGTTTTGTAACACAATTCGAATACATGTGGAAGTTATAAACAAAAGCGATATCAACTTTAAAACGCGCTTAATTTTGTTGATGTTTTGCGTATTCAGTTTGTATCGACATATCTCCGGCAGTACAAGAGCTGCACTTCTGAAACTTGGTACTTCAGTAGAAAAGGCCTATCCGCAACTGTCTGCAAAGTTTCGTGGCACAATTCGAATTAATGGTGAAGTTATAAACAAAAGCGATATCAACTTTAAAACGCGCTAAATTTTGTTGATGTTTTGCGTATTCAGTTTGTATCGACATATCTCCGGCAGTGCAAGAGCTGCACTTCTGAAACTTGGTACTTCAGTAGAAAAGGTCAATCCGCGACTGTCTGCAAAGTTTCATTGCACAATTCGAATAAATGTGGAAGTTATAATCAAAAGCGATAACAACTTTAAAACGCACTGAATTTTGTTGATGTTTTGCGTATTCAGTTTGTATCGACATATCTCCGTCAGTACAAGAGCTGCACTTCTGAAACATGGTACTTCAGTAGAACATGTGTCTCCGCGGTTGTCTGCAAAGTTTTGTAACACAATTCGAATAAATGTGGAAGTTATAAACAAAAGCGATATCAACTTTAAAACGCGCTTAATTTTGTTGATGTTTTGCGTATTCAGTTTGTATCGACATATCTCCGGCAGTACAAGAGCTGCACTTCTGAAACTTGGTACTTCAGTAGAAAAGGCCTATCCGCGACTGTCTGCAAAATTTTGTTGCACAATTCGAATAAATGTGGAAGTTATAAACAAAAGCGATATCAACTTTAAAACGCGCTGAATTTTGTTGATGGTTTGCGTATTCAGTTTGTGTCGACATATCTCCGGCAGTGCGAGAGCTGCACTTCTGAAACTTGTTACTTCAGTAGAAAAAGCCCATCCGCGACTGTCTGTAAAGTTTCGTTGCACAATTCGAATAAATGTGGAAGTTATAATCAAAAGCGATATCAACTTTAAAACGCACTGAATTTTGTTGATGTTTTGCGTATTCAGTTTGTATCGAAATATCTCCGGCAGTACAAGAGCTGCACTTCTGAAACATGGTACTTCAGTAGAAAATGTGTCTCCGCGGTTGTCTGCAAAGTTTTGTAACACAATTCGAATACATGTTGAAGTTATAAACAAAAGCGATATCAACTTTAAAACGCGCTTAATTTTGTTGACGTTTTGCTTATTCAGTTTGTATCGACATATCTCCGGCAGTACAAGAGCTGCACTTCTGAAACTTAGTACTTCAGTAGTAAGGGCCTATCCGCGACTGTCTGCAAAGTTTTGATGCACAATTCGAATAAATGTGGAAGTTATAAACAAAAGCGATATCAACTTTAAAACGCGCTGAATTTTGTTGATTGTTTGCGTATTCAGTTTGTATCGACATATCTCCGGAAGTGCGAGAGCTGCACTTCTGAAACTTGGTACTTCAGTGGAAAATGTGTCTCCGCGGTTGTCTGCAAAGATTCGTTGCACAATTCGAATAAATGTGGAAGTTATAAACAAAAGCGATATCAACTTTAAAACGCGCTTAATTTTGTTGATGTTTTGCATATTCAGTTTGTATCGACAGATCTCCGGCAGTACAAGAGCTGCACTTCTGAGACTTGGTACTTCAGTAGAAAAGGCTTATCCGCGACTGTCTGCAAAGTTTCGTTGCACAATTCCAATAAATGTGGAAGTGATAAACAAAAGCGATATCATTTTTATACGCCCTAAATTTTGTTGATGTTTTGCGTATTCAGTTTGTATCGACATATCTCCGGCAGTACAAGAGCTGCACTTCTGAAACTTGGTATTTCAGTAGAAAAGGCTTATCCGCAACTGTCTGCAAAGTTTAGTGGCACAATTCGAATTAATGTGGAAGTTATAAACAAAAGCGATATCAACTTTAAAACGCGCTAAATTTTGTTGAGGGTTTGCGTATTCAGTTTGTATCGACATATCTCCGGCAGTGCAAGAGCTGCACTTCTGAAACTTGGTACGTCAGTAGAAAAGGCCTATCCGCGACTGTCTGCAAAGTTTCATTGCACAATTCGAATAAATGTGGAAGTTATAATCAAAAGCGATATCAACTTTAAAACGCACTGAATTTTGTTGATGTTTTGCGTATTCAGTTTGTATCGACATATCTCCGGCAGTACAAGAGCTGCACTTCTGAAACATGGTACTTCAGTAGAAAATGTGTAACCGTGGTTGTCTGCAAAGTTTTGTAACACAATTCGAATACATGTGGAAGTTATAAACAAAAGCGATATCAACTTTAAACGCGCTTAATTTTGTTGATGTTTTGCGTATTCAGTTTGTATCGACATATCTCCGGCAGTGCGAGAGCTGCACTTCTGAAACTTGGTACTTCAGTAGAAAAGGCCTATCCGCAACTGTCTGCAAAGTTTCGTGGCACAATTCGAATTAATGTGGAAGTTATAAACAAAAGCGATATCAACTTTAAAACGCGCTAAATTTTGTTGATGTTTTGCGTATTCAGTTTGTATCGACATATCTCCGGCAGTGCAAGAGCTGCACTTCTGGAACTTGGTACTTCAGTAGAAAAGGCCTATCCGCGACTGTCTGCAAAGTTTCATTACACAATTCGAATAAATGTGGAAGTTATAATCAAAAGCGATATCAACTTTAAAACGCACTGAATTTTGTTGATGTTTTGCGTATTCAGTTTGTATCGACATATATCCGTAAGTACAAGAGCTGCACTTCTGAAACATGGTACTTCAGTAGAAAATGTGTCTCCGCGGTTGTCTGCAAAGTTTTGTAACACAATTCGAATAAATGTGGAAGTTATAAACAAAAGCGATATCAACTTTTATACGCGCTAAATTTTGTTGATGTTTTGCGTATTCAGTTTGTATCGACATATCTCCGGCAGTACAAGAGCTGCACTTCTGAAACTTGGTACTTCAGTAGAAAAGGCTGATCCGCAACTGTCTGCAAAGTTTCGTGGCACAATTCGAATTAATGTGGAAGTTATAAACAAAAGCGATATCAACTTTAAAACGCGCTAAATTTTGTTGATGTTTTGCGTATTCAGTTTGTATCGACATATCTCCGGCAGTGCAAGAGCTGCACTTCTGAAACTTGGTACTTCAGTAGAAAAGGCCTATCCGCGACTGTCTGCAAAGTTTCATTGCACAATTCGAATAAATGTGGAAGTTATAATCAAAAGAGATATCAACTTTAAAACGCACTGAATTTTGTTGATGTTTTGCGTATTCAGTTTGTATCGACATATCTCCGGCAGTACAAGAGCTGCACTTCTGAAACATGGTACTTCAGTAGAAAATGTGTAACCGCGGTTGTCTGCAAAGTTTTGTGACACAATTCGAATACATGTTGAAGTTATAAACAAAAGCGATATCAACTTTAAAACGCACTTTATTTTGTTGATGTTTTGCGTATTCAGTTTGTATCGACATATCTCCGGCAGTACAAGAGCTGCACTTCTGAAACTTGGTACTTCAGTAGAAAAGGCCTATCCGCGACTGTCTGCAAAGTTTTGTTGCACAATTCGAATAAATGTGGAAGTTATAATCAAAAGCGATATCAACTTTAAAACGCACTGAATTTTGTTGAGGGTTTGCGTATTCAGTTTGTATCGACATATCTCCGGCAGTGCGAGAGCTGCACTTCTGAAACTTAGTACTTCAGTAGAAAAAGCCCATCCTTTACTTTCTGCAGAGTTTCGTTGCACAATTCGAATAAATGTGGACGTTATAATCAAAAGCGATATCAACTTTAAAACACGCTAAATTTTGTTGATGTTTTGCGTATCTAGTTTGTATCGACATATCTCCGGCAGTACAAGAGCTGCACTTCTGAGACTTGGTACTTCAGTAGAAAAGGCTTATCCGCGACTGTCTGCAAAGTTTCGTTGCACAATTCCAATAAATGTCGAAGTGATAAACAAAAGCGATATCATTTTTATACGCCCTAAATTTTGTTGATGTTTTGCGTATTAAGTTTGTATCGACATATCTCCGGCAGTACAAGAGCTGCACTTCTGAAACTTGGTACTTCAGTAGAAAAGGCTTGTCCGCAACTGTCTGCAAAGTTTCGAGGCACAATTCGAATTAATGTGGAAGTTATAAACAAAAGCGATATCAACTTTAAAACGCGCTAAATTTTGTTGATGCTTTGCGTATTCAGTTTGTATCGACATATCTCCAGCAGTGCAAGAGCTGCACTTCTGAAACTTGGTACTTCAGTAGAAAAGGCCTATCCGCGACTGTCTGCAAAGTTTCATTGCACAATTCGAATAAATGTGGAAGTTATAATCAAAAGCGATATCAACTTTAAAACGCACTGAATTTTGTTGATGTTTTGCGTATTCAGTTTGTATCGACATATCTCCGGCAGTACAAGAGCTGCACTTCTGAAACATGGTACTTCAGTAGTAAATGTGTAACCGCGGTTGTCTGCAAAGTTTTGTAACACAATTCGAATACATGTGGAAGTTATAAACAAAAGCGATATCAACTTTAAAACGCGCTTAATTTTGTTGATGTTTTGCGTATTCAGTTTGTATCGACATATCTCCGGCAGTACAAGAGCTGCACTACTGAGACTTGGTACTTCAGTAGAAAAGTCCTATCCGCGACTGTCTGCAAAGTTTTGTTGCACAATTCGAATAAATGTGGAAGTTATAAACAAAAGCGATATCAACTTTAAAACGCGCTAAATTTTGTTGATGGTTTGCGTATTCAGTTTGTATCGACATATCTCCGGCAGTGCGAGAGCTGCACTTCTGAAACTTGGTACTTCAGTAGAAAAGGCCTATCCGCAACTGTCTGCAAAGTTTCGTGGCACAATTCGAATTAATGTGGAAGTTATAAACAAAAGCGATATCAACTTTAAAACGCGCTAAATTTTGTTGATGTTTTGCGTATTCAGTTTGTATCGACATATCTCCGGCAGTGCAAGAGCTGCACTTCTGAAACTTGGTACTTCAGTAGAAAAGGCCTATCCGCAACTGTCTGCAAAGTTTCGTGGCACAATTCGAATTAATGTGGAAGTTATAAACAAAAGCGATATCAACTTTAAAACGCGCTAAATTTTGTTGATGTTTTGCGTATTCAGTTTGTATCGACATATCTCCGGCAGTGCAAGAGCTGCACTTCTGGAACTTGGTACTTCAGTAGAAAAGGCCTATCCGCGACTGTCTGCAAAGTTTCATTACACAATTCGAATAAATGTGGAAGTTATAATCAAAAGCGATATCAACTTTAAAACGCACTGAATTTTGTTGATGTTTTGCGTATTCAGTTTGTATCGACATATATCCGTAAGTACAAGAGCTGCACTTCTGAAACATGGTACTTCAGTAGAAAATGTGTCTCCGCGGTTGTCTGCAAAGTTTTGTAACACAATTCGAATAAATGTGGAAGTTATAAACAAAAGCGATATCAACTTTTATACGCGCTAAATTTTGTTGATGTTTTGCGTATTCAGTTTGTATCGACATATCTCCGGCAGTACAAGAGCTGCACTTCTGAAACTTGGTACTTCAGTAGAAAAGGCTGATCCGCAACTGTCTGCAAAGTTTCGTGGCACAATTCGAATTAATGTGGAAGTTATAAACAAAAGCGATATCAACTTTAAAACGCGCTAAATTTTGTTGATGTTTTGCGTATTCAGTTTGTATCGACATATCTCCGGCAGTGCAAGAGCTGCACTTCTGAAACTTGGTACTTCAGTAGAAAAGGCCTATCCGCGACTGTCTGCAAAGTTTCATTACACAATTCGAATAAATGTGGAAGTTATAATCAAAAGCGATATCAACTTTAAAACGCACTGAATTTTGTTGATGTTTTGCGTATTCAGTTTGTATCGACATATCTCCGTAGGTACAAGAGCTGCACTTCTGAAACATGGTACTTCAGTAGAAAATGTGTCTCCGCGGTTGTCTGCAAAGTTTTGTAATACAATTCGAATAAATGTGGAAGTTATAAACAAAAGCGATATCAACATTTATACGCGCTAAATTTTGTTGATGTTTTGCGTATTCAGTTTGTATCGACATATCTCCGGCAGTACAAGAGCTGCACTTCTGAAACCTGGTACTTCAGTAGAAAAGGCTTATCCGCAACTGTCTGCAAAGTTTCGTGGCACAATTCGAATTAATGTGGAAGTTATAAACAAAAGCGATATCAACTTTAAAACGCGCTAAATTTTGTTGATGTTTTGCGTATTCAGTTTGTATCGACATATCTCCGGCAGTGCAAGAGCTGCACTTCTGAAACTTGGTACTTCAGTAGAAAAGGCCTATCCGCGACTGTCTGCAAAGTTTCATTGCACAATTCGAATAAATGTGGAAGTTATAATCAAAAGCGATATCAACTTTAAAACGCACTGAATTTTGTTGATGTTTTGCGTATTCAGTTTGTATCGACATATCTCCGGCAGTACAAGAGCTGCACTTCTGAAACATGGTACTTCAGTAGAAAATGTGTAACCGCGGTTGTCTGCAAAGTTTTGTGACACAATTCGAATACATGTTGAAGTTATAAACAAAAGCGATATCAACTTTAAAACCCACTTTATTTTGTTGATGTTTTGCGTATTCAGTTTGTATCGACATATCTCCGGCAGTACAAGAGCTGCACTTCTGAAACTTGGTACTTCAGTAGAAAAGGCCTATCCGCGACTGTCTGCAAAGTTTTGTTTCACAATTCGAATAAATGTGGAAGTTATAATCAAAAGCGATATCAACTTTAAAACGCACTGAATTTTGTTGAGGGTTTGCGTATCCAGTTTGTATCGACATATCTCCGGCAGTGCGAGAGCTGCACTTCTGAAACTTAGTACTTCAGTAGAAAAAGCCCATCCTTTACTTTCTGCAGAGTTTCGTTGCACAATTCGAATAAATGTGGACGTTATAATCAAAAGCGATATCAACTTTAAAACACGCTAAATTTTGTTGATGTTTTGCGTATCTAGTTTGTATCGACATATCTCCGGCAGTACAAGAGCTGCACTTCTGAGACTTGGTACTTCAGTAGAAAAGGCTTATCCGCGACTGTCTGCAAAGTTTCGTTGCACAATTCCAATAAATGTGGAAGTGATAAACAAAAGCGATATCATTTTTATACGCCCTAAATTTTGTTGATGTTTTGCGTATTAAGTTTGTATCGACATATCTCCGGCAGTACAAGAGCTGCACTTCTGAAACTTGGTACTTCAGTAGAAAAGGCCTATCCGCGACTGTCTGCAAAGTTTCATTGCACAATTCGAATAAATGTGGAAGTTATAATCAAAAGCGATATCAACTTTAAAACGCACTGAATTTTGTTGATGTTTTGCGTATTCAGTTTGTATCGACATATCTCCGGCAGTACAAGAGCTGCACTTCTGAAACATGGTACTTCAGTAGTAAATGTGTAACCGCGGTTGTCTGCAAAGTTTTGTAACACAATTCGAATACATGTGGAAGTTATAATCAAAAGCGATATCAACTTTAAAACGCGCTTAATTTTGTTGATGTTTTGCGTATTCAGTTTGTATCGACATATCTCCGGCAGTACGAGAGCTGCACTTCTGAGACTTGGTACTTCAGTAGAAAAGTCCTATCCGCGACTGTCTGCAAAGTTTTGTTGCACAATTCGAATAAATGTTGAAGTTATAAACAAAAGCGATATCAACTTTAAAACGCGCTAAATTTTGTTGATGGTTTGCGTATTCAGTTTGTATCGACATATCTCCGGCAGTGCGAGAGCTGCACTTCTGAAACTTGGTACTTCAGTAGAAAAGGCCTATCCGCAACTGTCTGCAAAGTTTCGTGGCACAATTCGAATTAATGTGGAAGTTATAAACAAAAGCGATATCAACTTTAAAACGCGCTAAATTTTGTTGATGTTTTGCGTATTCAGTTTGTATCGACATATCTCCGGCAGTGCAAGAGCTGCACTTCTGAAACTAGGTACTTCAGTAGAAAAGGCCTATCCGCGACTGTCTGCAAAGTTTCATGGCACAATTCGAATAAATGTGGAAGTTATAATCAAAAGCGATATCAACTTTAAAACGCAATGAATTTTTTTGATGTTTTGCGTATTCAGTTTGTATCGACATATCTCCGTCAGTACAAGAGCTGCACTTCTGAAACTTGGTACTTCAGTAGAAAATGTGTCTCCGCGGTTGTCTGCAAAGTTTTGTAACACAATTCGAATAAATGTGGAAGTTATAAACAAAAGCGATATCAACTTTAAAACGCGCTTAATTTTGTTGATGTTTTGCGTATTCAGTTTGTATCGACATATCTCCGGCAGTACAAGAGCTGCACTTCTGAAACTTGGTACTTCAGTAGAAAATGCCTATCCGCGACTGTCTGCAAAGTTTTGTTGCACAATTCGAATAAATGTGGAAGTTATAATCAAAAGCGATATCAACTTTAAAACACGCTAAATTTTGTTGATGTTTTGCGTATCTTGTTTTATCAACATATCTCCGGCAGTACCAGAGCTGCACTTCTGAGACTTGGTACTTCAGTAGGAAAGTCCTATCCGCGACTGTCTGCAAAGTTTTGTTGCACAATTCGAATAAATGTGGAAGTTATAAACAAAAGCGATATCAACATTAAAACGCGCTAAATTTTGTTGATGGTTTGCGTATTCAGTTTGTATCGACATATCTCCGGCAGTGCGAGAGCTGCACTTCTGAAACTTGGTACTTCAGTAGAAAAGGCCTATCCGCAACTGTCTGCAAAGTTTCGTGGCACAATTCGAATTAATGTGGAAGTTATAAACAAAAGCGATATCAACTTTAAAACGCGCTAAATTTTGTTGATGTTTTGCGTATTCAGTTTGTATCGACATATCTTCGGCAGTGCAAGAGCTGCACTTCTGAAACTAGGTACTTCAGTAGAAAAGGCCTATCCGCGACTGTCTGCAAAGTTTCATTGCACAATTCGAATAAATGTGTCAGTTATAATCAAAAGCGATATCAACTTTAAAACGCACTGAATTTTGTTGATGTTTTGCGTATTCAGTTTGTATCGACATATCTCCGTCAGTACAAGAGCTGCACTTCTGAACCTTGGTACTTCAGTAGAAAATGTGTCTCCGCGGTTGTCTGCAAAGTTTTGTAACACAATTCGAATAAATGTGGAAGTTATAAACAAAAGCGATATCAACTTTAAAACGCGCTTAATTTTGTTGATGTTTTGCGTATTCAGTTTGTATCGACATATCTCCGGCAGTACAAGAGCTGCACTTCTGAAACTTGGTACTTCAGTAGAAAAGGCCTATCCGCGACTGTCTGCAAAGTTTTGTTGCACAATTCGAATAAATGTGGAAGTTATAAACAAAAGCGATATCAACTTTAAAACGCGCTGAATTTTGTTGATGTTTGCGTATTCAGTTTGTATCGACATATCTCCGGCAGTGCGAGAGCTGCACTTCTGAAACTTGGTACTTCAGTAGAAAAAGCCCATCCGCGACTGTCTGCAGAGTTTCGTTGCACAATTCGAATAAATGTGGAAGTTATAATCAAAAGCGATATCAACTTTAAAACGCGCTAAATTTTGTTGATGTTTTGCGTATTCAGTTTGTATCGACATATCTCCGGCAGTACAAGAGCTGCACTTCTGAAACTTGGTACTTCAGTTTAAAATGTGTCTCCGCGGTTGTCTGCAAAGTATCGTAGCACAATTCGAATAAATGTAGAAGTTATAAACAAAAGCGATATAAACTTTAAAACGCGCTAAATTTTGTTGATGTTTTGCGTATTCAGTTTGTATCGAGATATCTCCGGCAGTACACGAGCTGCACTTCTGAGACTTGGTACTTAAGTAGAAAAGGCCTATCCGCGACTGTCTGCAACGTTTCGTGGCACAATTCGAATAAATGTGGAAGTTATAAACAAAAGCGATATCAACTTTAAAACGCGCTAAATTTTGTGGATGTTTTGCGTATTCAGTTTGTATCGACATATCTCCGGCAGTGCGAAAGCTGCACTTCTGAAACGTGGTACTTCAGTAGAAAAAGCTCATCCGCGACTGTCTGCAGAGTTTCGTTGCACAATTCGAATAAATGTGGAAGTTATAAACAAAAGTGATATCAACTTTAAAACACGCTAAATTTTGTTGATGTTTTGCGTATCTTGTTTTATCAACATATCTCCGGCAGTACAAGAGCTGCACTTCTGAAACTTGGTACTTCAGTAGAAAAGGTTTATCCGCGACTGTCTGCAAAGTTTCGTTGCACAATTCGAATAAATGTGGAAGTTATAATCAAAAGCGATATCAACTTTAAAACGCACTGAATTTTGTTGATGTTTTGCGTATTCAGTTTGTATCGACATATCTCCGGCAGTACAAGAGCTGCACTTCTGAAACTTGGTACTTCAGTAGAAAAGGCCTATCCGCGACTGTTGGCAAAGTTTTGTTGCACAATTCGAATAAATGTGGAAGTTATAATCAAAAGCGATATCAACTTTAAAACGCACTGAATTTTGTTGAGGGTTTGCGTATTCAGTTTGTATCGACATATCTCCGGCAGTGCGAGAGCTGCACTTCTGAAACTTGGTACTTCAGTAGTAAAAGCCCATCCTTTACTGTCTGCAGAGTTTCGTTGCACAATTCGAATAAATGTGGAAGTTATAATCAAAAGCGATATCAACTTTAAAACACGCTAAATTTTGTTGATGTTTTGCGTATTCAGTTTGTATCGACATATCTCAGGCAGTACAAGAGCTGCACTTCTGAAACTTGGTACTTCAGTGGTAAATGTGTCTCCCCGGTTGTCTGCAAAGTATCGTAGCACAATTCGAATAAATGTGGAAGTTATAAACAAAAGCGATATCAACTTTAAAACGCGCTAAATTTTGTTGATATTTTGCGTATTCAGTTTGTATCGCCATATCTCCGGCAGTACAAATGCTGCACTTCTGAAACTTGGTACTTCAGTAGGAAATGTTTCTCCGCAATTGTCTGCAAAGTTTCGTTGCACAATTCGAATAAATTTGGAAGTTATAAACAAAAGCGATATCAACTTTAAAACGTGCTAAATTTTGTTGATGTGTTGCGTATTCAGTTTGTATCGACATATCTCCGGCAGTGCATAAGCTGCACTTCTGAAACTTGGTACTAGAGTAGAAAAGGCCTATCCGCGACTGTCTGCAAAGTTTCGTGGCACAATTCGAATAAATGTGGAAGTTATAAACAAAAGCGATATCAACTTTAAAACGCGCTAAATTTTGTTGATGTTTTGCGTATTCAGTTTGTATCGACATATCTCCGGCAGTACAAATGCTGCACTTCTGAAACTTGGTACTTCAGTAGGAAATGTGTCTCCGCAATTGTCTGCAAAGTTTCGTTGCACAATTCGAATAAATGTGGAAGTTATAAACAAAAGCGATATCAACTTTAAAACGCGCTAAATTTTGTTGATGTTTTGCGTATTGAGTTTGTATCGACATATCTCCGGCAGTGCAAGAGCTGCACTTCTGAAACTTGGTACTTCAGTAGAAAAGGCCTATCCGCGACTGTCTGCAAAGTTTCGTTGCACAATTCGAATAAATGTGGAAGTTATAAACAAAAGCGATATCAACTTTAAAACGCGCTAAATTTTGTTGATGTTTTGCGTATTCAGTTTGTATCGATATATCTCCGGCAGTACAAGAGCTGCACTGCTGAGACTTGGTACTTCAGTAGAAAATGTGTCTTCGCGACTGTCTTCAAAGTTTCGTTGCACAATTCCAATAAATGTAGAAGTGATAAACAAAAGGGATATCAACTTTAAAACGCGCTAAATTTTGTTGATGTTTTGCGTATTAAGTTTGTATAGACATATCTCCGGCAGTACACGAGCTGCACTTCTGAAACTTGGGACTTCAGTAGAAAACGCCTATTAGCAACTGTCTGCAGAGTTTCGTTGCACAATTTGAATAAATGTGGAAGTTATAATCAAAAGCGATATCAACTTTAAAACGCGCTAAATTTTGTTGATGTTTTGCGTATTCAGTTTGTATCGACATATCTCCGGCAGTGCAAGAGCTGCACTTCTGAAACGTGGTACTTCAGTAGAAAAGGCCTATCCGCGACTGTCTGCAGAGTTTCGTTGCACAATTTGAATAAATGTGGAAGGTATAATCAAAAGCGATATCAACTTTAAAACACGCTTTATCTTGTTGATGTTTTGCGTATCTAGTTTTATCGACATATCTCCGGCAGTACAAGAGCTGCACTTCTGAAACTTGGTACTTTAGTAGAAAATGTGTCTCCGCGGTTGTCTGCAAAGTTTCGTAACACAATTCGAATAAATGTGGAAGTTATAAACAAAAGCGATATCAACTTTAAAATGCACTAAATTTTGTTGATGTTTTGCGTATTAAGTTTGTATCGACATATCTCCGGCAGTACAAGAGCTGCACTTCTGAAACTTGGTACTTCAGTATTAAATGTGTCTCCGCGACTGTCTGCCAAGTTTCGTTGCACAATTCGAATAAATGTGGAAGTTATAAACAAAAGCGATATCAACTTTAAAACGCGCTAAATTTTGTTGATGTTTTGTGTATTCAGTTTTTATCGACATATCTCCAGGAGTACATGAGCTGCACTTCTGAAACTTAGTACTTCAGTAGAAAAGGCCTATCCGCGACTGTCTGCAAATTCACTGCACAATTCGAATAAATGTGGAAGTTATAAACAAAAGCGATATCAACTTTAAAACGCGCGTAATTGTGTTGATGTTTTGCGTATTCAGTTTGTATCGACATATCTCCGGGAGTACATGAGCTGCACTTCTGAAACTTGGTACTTCAGTAGAAAATGCCTATCCGCGACTGTCTGCAAATTCACTGCATAATTCGAATGAATGTAGAAGTTATAAACAAAAGCGATATCAACTTCAAAACGCGCTAAATTTTGTTGATGTTTTGCGTATTTGGTTTATATCGACATATCTCCGGCAGTACTAGAGCTGCACTTCTGAAACTTGATACTTCAGTAGAAAGGGCCTATCCGCGACTGTCTGCAAAGTTTCGTTGCACAATTCGAATAAATGTGGAAGTTATACACAAAAGCGATATCAACTTTAAAACGCGCTAAATTTTGTTGATGTTTTTCGTATTCAGTTTGTATCGACATATATCCGGCAGTATAAAAGCTGCACTTCTGAAACTTGGTACTTCAGTAGCAAATGACTATCCGCGACTGTCTGCAAGATTTCATAGCACAATTCGAATAAATGTGGAAGTTATACACAAAAGCGATATCAACTTTAAAACGCGCTAAATTTTGTTGATGTTTTTAATATTCAGTTTGTATCGACATATCTCCGGCAGTACAAGAGCTGCACTTCTGAAACTTGGTACTTCAGTAGAAAATGTCTATCCGCGACTGTCTGCAAAGTTTCGTTGCACAATTCGAATAAATGTGGAAGTTATAAACAAAAGCGATATCAACTTTAAAACGCGCTAAATTTTGTTGATGTTTTGCGTATTTAGTTTGTATCGACATATCTCCGGCATTACACCAGCTGCCCTTCTGAAACTTGATACTTCAGTGGAAAATGTGTCTCCGCGGTTGTCTGCAAAGTTTCGTTGCACAATTCGAATCAATGTTGAAGTTATAAACAAAAGCGATATCAACTTTAACACGCGCTAAATTTTGTTGATGTTTTGCGTATTCAGTTTGTATCGACATATCTCCGGCAGTACAAGAGCTGCACTTCTGAGACTTGGTACTTAAGTTGAAAATGTGTCTCCGCGACTGTCTGCAAAGTTTCGTTGCACAATTCTTATACATGTGGAAGCGATAAACAAAAGCGATATCAACTTTAAAACGCGCTAAATTTTGTTAATGTTTTGTGTATGAAGTTTGTATCGACATATCTCCGGCAGAACAAGAGCTGCACTTTTGGAACTTGGTACTTCAGTAGAAAATGGGTCTTCGCGATTGTCTGCAAAGTTTTGTTGCACAATTCGAATAAATGTGGAAGTTATAAACAAAAGCGATATCAACTTTAAAACGCGCTAAATTTTGTTGATGTTTTGCGTATTAAGTTTGTATCGACATATCTCGTGCAGTACATGAGCTGCACTTCTGAAACTTGGTACTTCAGTAGAAAGGGCCTATCCGCGACTGTCTGTAAAGTTTCGTGGCACAATTCGAATAAATGTGGAAGTTATAATCAAAAGCGATATCAACTTTAAAACGCACTGAATTTTGTTGATGTTTTGCGTATTCAGTTTGTATCGACCTATCTCCGGCAGTACAAGAGCTGCACTTCGCAAACTTGGTACTTCAGTAGAAAATGTGTCTCCGCGGTTGTCTGCAACGTTTCGTGGCACAATTCGAATAAATGTGGAAGTTATAAACAAAAGCGATATCAAGTTTAAAACACGCTAAATTTTGTTGATGTTTTGCGTATTAAGTTTGTATCGACATATCTCCAGCAGTACAAGAGCTGCACTTCTGAAACTTGGTACTTCAGTAGAAAAGGCCTATCCGCGACTGTCTGCAAAGTTTCGTTGCACAATTCGAATAAATGTGGAAGTTATAAACAAAAGCGATATCAACTTTAAAACGCGCTAAATTTTGTTGATGTTTTGCGTATTCAGTTTGTATCGACATATCTGCGGCAGTACAAGAGCTGCACTTCTGAGACTTGGTGCTTTAGTAGAAAAGTCCTATCCGCGACTGTCTGCAAAGTTTTGTTGCACAATTCGAATAAATGTGGAAGTTATAAACAAAAGCGATATCAACTTTAAAACGCGCTAAATTTTGTTGATGGTTAGCGTATTCAGTTTGTATCGACATATCTCCGGCAGTGCGAGAGCTTCACTTCTAAAACTTGGTACTTTAGTAGAAAAAGCCCATCCGCGACTATCTGCAGAGTTTCGTTGCACAATTCTAATAAATGTGGAAGTTGTAATAAAAAGCCATATCAACTTTAAAACACGCACAATCTTGTTGATGTTTTGCGTATCTAGTTTTATCGATATATCTCCAACAGTACAAGAGCTGCACTTCTGAAACTTGGTACTTCAGTGGAAAAGGCCTATCCGCAACTGTCTGCAAAGTTTCGTTGCACAATTCGAATAAATGTGGCAGTTATAAACAAAAGCAATATCAACTTTAAAACGCGCTAAATTTTGTTGATGTTTTGCGTATTCAGTTTGTATCGACATATCTCCGGCAGTACAAGAGCTGCACTTCTGAGACTTGGTACATCAGTAGAAAAGGCCTATCCGCGACTGTCTGCAAAGTTTCGTTGCACAATTCAAATAAATGTGGATGTTATAAACAAAAGCGATATCAACTTTAAAACACGCTAAATTTTGTTGATGTTTTGCGTATTGAGTTTGTATCGACATATCTCCGGCAGTGCAAGAGCTGCACTTCTGAAACTTAGTACTTCAGTAGAAAAGGCCTATCCGCGACTGTCTGCAAAGTTTCGTTGCACAATTCGAATAAATGTAAAAGTTATAATCAAAAGCGATATCAACTTTGAAACGCACTGAATTTTGTTGATGTTTTGCGTATTCAGTTTGTATCGACATATCTCCGGCAGTACAAGAGCTGCACTTCTGAAACATGGTACTTCAGTAGAAAATGTGTCTCCGCGGTTGTCTGCAAAGTTTCGTTGCACAATTCGAATAAATGTGGAAGTTATAAACAAAAGCGATATCAACTTTAAAACGCGCTAAATTTTGTTGATGTTTTGCGTATTGAGTTTGTATCGACATATCTCGGGCAGTACAAGAGCTGCACTTCTGAGACTTGGTACATCAGTAGAAAAAGCCTATCCGCGACTGTCTGCAAAGTTTTGTAACACAATTCGAATAAATGTAAAAGTTATAATCAAAAGCGATATCAACTTTAAAACGCACTGAATTTTGTTGATGTTTTGCGTATTCAGTTTGTATCGACATATCTCCGGCAGTACAAGAGCTGCAAGTCTGAAACATGGTACTTCAGTAGAAAATGTGTCTCCGCGGTTGTCTGCAAAGTTTCGTAACACAATTCGAATACATGTGGAAGTTATAAACAAAAGCGATATCAACTTTAAAACGCGCTGAATTTTGTTGATGTTTTGCGTATTCAGTTTGTATCGACATATCTGCAGCAGTACAAGAGCTGCACTTCTGAGACTTATTACTTCAGTAGAAAAGTCCTATCCGCGACTGTCTGCAAAGTTTTGTTGCACAATTCGAATAAATGTGGAAGTTATAAACAAAAGCGATATCAACTTTAAAACGCGCTAAATTTTGTTGATGGTTTGCGTATTCAGTTTGTATCGACATATCTCCGGCAGTGCGAGAGCTGCACTTCTTAGACTTGGTACTTCAGTAGAAAGATGTGTCTCCGCGGTTGTCTGCAAAGTTTCGTTGCACAATTCCAATAAATGTGGAAGTTATAAACAAAAGCGATATCAACTTTAAAACGCGCTAAATTTTGTTGATGTTTTGCGTATTAAGTTTGTATCGACATATCTCCAGCAGTACAAGAGCTGCATTTCTGAAACTTTGTACTTCAGTAGAAAAGGCCTATCCGCGACTGTCTGCAAAGTTTCGTTGCACAATGCGAATAAATGTAGAAGTCATAAACAAAAGCGATATAAACTTTAAAACCCGCTAAATTTTGTTGATGTTTTGCGTATTCAGTTTGTATCGACATATCTCCGGCAGTACAAAGGCTGCACTTCTGAAACTTAGTACTTCAGTAGAAAATGTGTCTCCGCGATTGTCTGCAAAGTTTCGTAGCACAATTCGAATAAATGTGGAAGTTATAAACAAAAGCGATATCAACTTTAAAACGCGCTAAATTTTGTTGATGTTTTGTGTATTCAGTTTGTATCGACATATCTCCGGCAGTACAAGAGCTGCACTTCTGAAACTTGGTACTTCAGTAGAAAATGTCTATCCGCGACTGTCTGCAAAGTTTCGTTGCACAATTCGAATAAATGTGGAAGTTATAAACAAAAGCGATATCAACTTTAAAACGCGCTAAATTTTGTTGATGTTTTGCGTATTTAGTTTGTATCGACATATCTGCGGCAGTACAAGAGCTGCACTTCTGAGACTTGGTACTTAAGTTGAATATGTGTCTCCGCGACTGTCTGCAAAGTTTCGTTGCACAATTCTTATACATGTGGAAGCGATAAACAAAAGCGATATCAACTTTAAAACGCGCTAAATTTTGTTGATGTTTGGCGTATTAAGTTTGTATCGACATATCTCCGGCAGTACAAGAGCTGCACTTCTGAACCTTGGTATTTCAGTAGAAAAGGCCAATCCGCGACTGTCTGCAAAGTTTCGTGGCACAATTGGAATAAATGTGGAAGTTATAAACAAAAGCGATATCAACTTTAAAACGCGCTAAATTTTGTTGATGTTTTGCGTATTCAGTTTGTATCGACATATCTCTTGCAGTACAAAAGCTGCACTTCTGAACCTTGGTACTTCAGTAGAAATGGTCTATCCGCGACTGTCTGCAAAGTTTCGTTGCACAATTCGAATAAATGTGGAAGTTATAAACAAAAGCGATATCAACTTTAAAACGCGCTACATTTTGTTGATGTTTTGCGTATTCAGTTTGTATCGACATATCGCCGGCAGTACAAGAGCTGCACTTCTGAAACTTCACACTTCAGTTGAAAAGGCCTATCCGCGACTGTCTGCAAAGTTTCGTTGCACAATTCGAATAAATGTGGAAGTTATAAACAAAAGCGATATCAACTTTAAAACGCGCTAAATTTTGTTGATGTTTTGCGTATTCAGTTTGTATCGAAATATCTCCGGCAGAACAAAAGCTGCACTTTTGGAACTTGGTACTTCAGTAGAAAATGGGTCTTCGCGATTGTCTGCAAAGTTTTGTTGCACAATTCGAATAAATGTGGAAGTTATAAACAAAAGCGATATCAACTTTAAAACGCGCTAAATTTTGTTGATGTTTTGCGTATTAAGTTTGTATCGACATATCTCGTGTAGTACAGTAGCTGCACTTCTGAAACTTGGTACTTCAGTAGAAAGGGCCTATCCGCGACTGTCTGCAAAGTTTCGTTACACAATTCGAATAAATGTAGAAGTTATAAACAAAAGCGATATCAACTTTAAAACGCGCTAAATTTTGTTGATGTTTTGCGTATTCAGTTTGTATCGAGATATCTCCGGCAGTACAAGACCTGCACTTCTGAGACATGGTACATCAGTAGGAAAGGCCTATCCGCGACTGTCTGTAAAGTTTCGTGGCACAATTCGAATAAATGTGGAAGTTATAAACAAAAGCAATATCAACTTTAAAACGCGCTAAATTTTGTTGATGTTTTGCGTATTCAGTTTGTATCGACATATCTTCGGCAGTGCGAGAGCTGCACTTCTGAAACGTGGTACTTCAGTAGAAAAAGCCCATCCGCGACTGTCTGCAGAGTTTCGTTGCACAATTCGAATAAATGTGGAAGTTATAATCAAAAGCGATATCAACTTTAAAACGCACTGAATTTTGTTGATGTTTTGCGTATTCAGTTTGTATCGACCTATCTCCGGCAGTACAACAGCTGCACTTCTGAAACTTGGTACTTCAGTAGAAAAGGCCTATCCGCGACTGTCTGCAAAGTTTCGTTGCACAATTCGAATAAATGTGGAAGTTATAAACAAAAGCGATATCAACTTTAAAACGCGCTAAATTTTGTTGATGTTTTGCGTATTCAGTTTGTATCGACATATCTGCGGCAGTACAAGAGCTGCACTTCTGAGACTTGGTGCTTCAGTAGAAAAGTCCTATCCGCGACTGTCTGCAAAGTTTTGTTGCACAATTCGAATAAATGTGGAAGTTATAAACAAAAGCGATATCAACTTTAAAACGCGCTAAATCTTGTTGATGGTTTGCGTATTCAGTTTGTATCGACATATCTCCGGCAGTGCGAGAGCTTCACTTCTAAAACTTGGTACTTTAGTAGAAAAAGCCCATCCGCGACTATCTGCAGAGTTTCGTTGCACAATTCCAATAAATGTGGAAGTTATAATAAAAAGCCATATCAACTTTAAAACACACTAAATCTTGTTGATGTTTTGCGTATCTAGTTTTATCGATATATCTCCAACAGTACAAGAGCTGCACTTCTGAAACGTGGTACTTCAGTGGAAAAGGCCTATCCGCAACTGTCTGCAAAGTTTCGTTGCACAATTCGAATAAATGTGGCAGTTATAAACAAAAGCAATATCAACTTTAAAACGCGCTAAATTTTGTTGATGTTTTGCGTATTCAGTTTGTATCGACATATCTCCGGCAGTAAAACAAGCTGCACTTCTGAAACTTGGTACTTCAGTAGCAAAGGCCTATCCGCGACTGTCTGCAAAGTTTCGTTGCACAATTCGAATAAATGTGGAAGTTATAAACAAAAGCGATATCAACTTTAAAACGCGCTAAATTTTGTTGATGTTTTGCGTATTCAGTTTGTATCGACATATCTCCAGCAGTACAAAGGCTGCACTTCTGAAACTTAGTACTTCAGTAGAAAAGGCCTATCTGCGACTGTCTGCAAAGTTTCGTTGCACAATTCGAATAAATGTGGAAGTAATAAACAAAAGCGATATCAACTTTAAAACGCGCTAAATTTTGTTGATGTTTTGCGTATTCAGTTTGTATCGACATATCTCCGGCAGTACAAGAGCTGCACTTCTGAGACTTGGTACATCAGTAGAAAAGGCCTATCCGCGACTGTCTGCAAAGTTTCGTTGCACAATTCAAATAAATGTGGAAGTTATAAACAAAAGCGATATCAACTTTAAAACACGCTAAATTTTGTTGATGTTTTGCGTAT
>CAUVYP010000789.1:0-80000 GCA_963556195.1 Sepiola atlantica
TCATGATAGACCAATAAATACTTTATTTCAAACTTAATCATGATAGACCAATAAATACTTTATTTCAAACTTAATCATGATAGACCAATAAATACTTTATTTCAAACTTAATCATGATAGACCAACAAACACTTTATTTCAAACTTAATCATGATAGACCAATAAATACTTTATTTCAAACTTAATCATGATAGACCAATAAATACTTTATTTCAAACTTAATCATGATAGACCAATAAATACTTTATTTCAAACTTAATCATGATAGACCAATAAATACTTTATTTCAAACTTAATCATGATAGACCAATAAATACTTTATTTCAAACTTAATCATGATAGACCAACAAACACTTTATTTCAAACTTAAGTGTGGTAGACCAATAAATACTTTATTTCAAACTTAATCATGATAGACCAACAAAAACTTTATTTCAAACTTAATCATGATAGACCAATAAATACTTTATTTCAAACTTAATCATGATAAACCAATAAATACTTTATTTCAAACTTAATCATGATAGACCAATAAATACTTTATTTCAAACTTAATCATGATAGACCAACAAAAACTTTATTTCAAACTTAAGTGTGGTAGACCAATAAATACTTTATTTCAAACTTAATCATGATAGACCAACAAAAACTTTATTTCAAACTTAATCATGATAGACCAATAAATACGTTATTTCAAACTTAATCATGATAGACCAATAAATACTTTATTTCAAACTTAATCATGATAGACCAACAAACACTTTATTTCAAACTTAATCATGATAGACCAATAAATACTTTATTTCAAACTTAATCATGATAGACCAATAAATACTTTATTTCAAACTTAATCATGATAGACCAACAAAAACTTTATTTCAAACTTAATCATGATAGACCAATAAATACTTTATTTCAAACTTAATCATGATAGACCAACAAACACTTTATTTCAAACTTAATCATGATAGACCAATAAATACTTTATTTCAAACTTAATCATGATAGACCAACAAAAACTTTATTTCAAACTTAATCATGATAGACCAATAAATACTTTATTTCAAACTTAATCATGATAGACCAATAAATACTTTATTTCAAACTTAATCATGATAGACCAACAAACACTTTATTTCAAACTTAATCATGATAGACCAATAAATACTTTATTTCAAACTTAATCATGATAGACCAATAAATACTTTATTTCAAACTTAATCATGATAGACCAACAAAAACTTTATTTCAAACTTAATCATGATAGACCAATAAATACTTTATTTCAAACTTGATCATGATAGACCAACAAACACTTTATTTCAAACTTAATCATGATAGACCAATAAATACTTTATTTCAAACTTAATCATGATAGACCAATAAATACTTTATTTCAAACTTAATCATGATAGACCAACAAAAACTTTATTTCAAACTTAATCATGATAGACCAATAAATACTTTATTTCAAACTTAATCATGATAGACCAATAAATACTTTATTTCAAACTTAATCATGATAGACCAATAAATACTTTATTTCAAACTTAATCATGATAGACCAACAAAAACTTTATTTCAAACTTAAGTGTGGTAGGCCAATAAATACTTTATTTCAAACTTAATCATGATAGACCAACAAAAACTTTATTTCAAACTTAATCATGATAGACCAATAAATACTTTATTTCAAACTTAATCATGATAGACCAATAAATACTTTATTTCAAACTTAATCATGATAGACCAATAAATACTTTATTTCAAACTTTATCATGATAGACCAACAAAAACTTTATTTAAAACTTTAGTATGATAGACCAAAATAAACGTTATTACAAACTTAAGCATGATAGACCAACAAAAACTTCATTTCAATCTTAATCATGATAGACCAACAACATCTATGTTTCAAACTTAAGCATGATAGACCAACAAATACTTTATTTCAAACTTAAGCATGATAGACCAACAAATACTTTATTTCAAACTTAAGCATGATAGACTAAAAAAAAACTTTATTCAAACTTAAGCATGATAGACTAAAAAAAAACTTTATTCAGACTTAATCATGATAGACCAACAAATACTTTATTGCAAACGTTAGCATGATAGAGCAATAAACACTTTATTTCAAACTTAAGCATGATAGATAAACAAAACAATTATTTCAAGCTTAATCATGATAGACCAACAAAATCTATGTTTACAATTTAATCATGATAGACCAACAAACACTTTATTTCAAACTTAATCATGATAGACCAAGAAACACTTGATTTCACACGTAAGCATGATAAACCAAGAAATACTTTATTTCAAACTTAATCATGATAAACCAACAAAAACTTTATTTCAAACTTAATCATGATAGACCAATAAATACTTTATTTCAAACTTAATCATGATAGACCAACAAAAACTTTATTTCAAACTTAAGTGTGGTAGACCAATAAAAACTTTATTTCAAATTTAATCATGATAGACCAACAAAAACTTTTTTTCAAACTTAATCATGATAAACCAACGAAATCTATGTTTACAATTTAATCATGATAGACCAACAAACACTTTATTTCAAACTTAATCATGATAGACCAAGAAACACTTGATTTCACACGTAAGCATGAGAAACCAAGAAATACTTTATTTCAAACTTAATCATGATAAACCAACAAAAACTTTATTTCAAACTTAATCATGATAGACCAATAAATACTTTATTTCAAACTTAATCATGATAGACCAACAAAAACTTTATTTCAAACTTAAGTGTGGTAGACCAATAAAAACTTTATTTCAAATTTAATCATGATAGACCAACAAACACTTTATTTCAAACTTAATCATGATAGACCAATAAATACTTCATTTCAAACTTAATCATGATAGACCAACAAACACTTTATTTCAAACCTGATCATGATAGACCAATAAATACTTTATTTCAAACTTAAGCATTATAGAGCAAGAAAAACTTTATTTCAAACTTAATCATGATAGACCAACAAACGTTTTATTTCAAACTTAAGTATAATAGACCAACAAAATCTATTTTTCAAACGTAAGCATGATAGACCAACAAACACTTTATTTCAAACTTAATCATGATAGACCAATAAATACTTTATTTCAAACTTAATCATGATAGACCAATAAATACTTTATTTCAAACTTAATCATGATAGACCAATAAATACTTTATTTCAAACTTAATCATGATAGACCAACAAACACTTTATTTCAAACTTAATCTTGATAGACCAATAAATACTTTATTTCAAACTTAATCATGATAGACCAATAAATACTTTATTTCAAACTTAATCATGATAGACCAATAAATACTTTATTTCAACCGTAATCATGATAGACCAATGAATACTTTATTTCAAACTTAATCATGATAGACCAACAAACACTTTATTTCAAACTTAATCATGATAGACCAATAAATACTTTATTTCAAACTTAATCATGATAGACCAATAAATACTTTATTTCAAACTTAATCATGATAGACCAATAAATACTTTATTTCAAACTTAATCATGATAGACCAATAAATACTTTATTTAAAACTTAATCATGATAGACCAATAAATACTTTATTTCAAACTTAATCATGATTGACCAATAAATACTTTATTTCAAACTTAATCATGATAGACCAATAAATACTTTATTTCAAACTTAATCATGATAGACCAATAAATACTTTATTTCAAACTTAATCATGATAG
Source organism: Sepiola atlantica (assembly GCA_963556195.1). Lineage (NCBI taxonomy): Eukaryota > Metazoa > Mollusca > Cephalopoda > Sepiida > Sepiolidae > Sepiola > Sepiola atlantica. The sequence goes on from CAUVYP010000789.1 coordinate 3,747, forward strand.
ACCAACAAACACTTTATTTCAAACTTAATCATGATAGACCAATAAATACTTTATTTCAAACTTAATCATGATAGACCAATAAATACTTTATTTCAAACTTAATCATGATAGACCAATAAATACTTTATTTCAAACTTAATCATGATAGACCAACAAACACTTTATTTCAAACTTAATCATGATAGACCAATAAATACTTTATTTCAAACTTAATCATGATAGACCAATAAATACTTTATTTCAAACTTAATCATGATAGACCAATAAATACTTTATTTCAAACTTAATCATGATAGACCAATAAATACTTTATTTCAAACTTAATCATGATAGACCAACAAAAACTTTATTTCAAACTTAATCATGATAGACCAATAAATACTTTATTTCAAACTTAATCATGATAGACCAATAAATACTTTATTTCAAACTTAATCATGATAGACCAATAAATACTTTATTTCAAACTTAATCATGATAGACCAATAAATACTTTATTTCAAACTTAATCATGATAGACCAACAAACACTTTATTTCAAACTTAATCATGATAGACCAATAAATACTTTATTTCAAACTTAATCATGATAGACCAATAAATACTTTATTTCAAACTTAATCATGATAGACCAACAAACACTTTATTTCAAACTTAATCATGATAGACCAATAAATACTTTATTTCAAACTTAATCATGATAGACCAATAAATACTTTATTTCAAACTTAATCATGATAGACCAACAAAAACTTTATTTCAAACTTAATCATGATAGAGCAATAAATACTTTATTTCAAACTTAATCATGATAGACCAACAAACACTTTATTTCAAACTTGATCATGATAGACCAATAAATACTTTATTTAAAACTTAATCATGATAGACCAATAAATACTTTATTTCAAACTTAATCATGATAGACCAACAAAAACTTTATTTCAAACTTAATCACGATAGACCAATAAATACTTTATTTCAAACTTAATCATGATAGACCAATAAATACTTTATTTCAAACTTAATCATGATAGACCAATAAATACTTTATTTCAAACTTAATCATGATAGACCAACAAACACTTTATTTCAAACTTAATCATGATAGACCAATAAATACTTTATTTCAAACTTAATCATGATAGACCAATAAATACTTTATTTCAAACTTAATCATGATAGACCAATAAATACTTTATTTCAAACTTAATCATGATAGACCAATAAATACTTTATTTCAAACTTAATCATGATAGACCAATAAATACTTTATTTCAAACTTAATCATGATAGACCAACAAACACTTTATTTCAAACTTAAGTGTGGTAGACCAATAAATACTTTATTTCAAACTTAATCATGATAGACCAACAAAAACTTTATTTCAAACTTAATCATGATAGACCAATAAATACTTTATTTCAAACTTAATCATGATAAACCAATAAATACTTTATTTCAAACTTAATCATGATAGACCAATAAATACTTTATTTCAAACTTAATCATGATAGACCAACAAAAACTTTATTTCAAACTTAAGTGTGGTAGACCAATAAATACTTTATTTCAAACTTAATCATGATAGACCAACAAAAACTTTATTTCAAACTTAATCATGATAGACCAATAAATACGTTATTTCAAACTTAATCATGATAGACCAATAAATACTTTATTTCAAACTTAATCATGATAGACCAACAAACACTTTATTTCAAACTTAATCATGATAGACCAATAAATACTTTATTTCAAACTTAATCATGATAGACCAATAAATACTTTATTTCAAACTTAATCATGATAGACCAACAAAAACTTTATTTCAAACTTAATCATGATAGACCAATAAATACTTTATTTCAAACTTAATCATGATAGACCAACAAACACTTTATTTCAAACTTAATCATGATAGACCAATAAATACTTTATTTCAAACTTAATCATGATAGACCAACAAAAACTTTATTTCAAACTTAATCATGATAGACCAATAAATACTTTATTTCAAACTTAATCATGATAGACCAATAAATACTTTATTTCAAACTTAATCATGATAGACCAACAAACACTTTATTTCAAACTTAATCATGATAGACCAATAAATACTTTATTTCAAACTTAATCATGATAGACCAATAAATACTTTATTTCAAACTTAATCATGATAGACCAACAAAAACTTTATTTCAAACTTAATCATGATAGACCAATAAATACTTTATTTCAAACTTGATCATGATAGACCAACAAACACTTTATTTCAAACTTAATCATGATAGACCAATAAATACTTTATTTCAAACTTAATCATGATAGACCAATAAATACTTTATTTCAAACTTAATCATGATAGACCAACAAAAACTTTATTTCAAACTTAATCATGATAGACCAATAAATACTTTATTTCAAACTTAATCATGATAGACCAATAAATACTTTATTTCAAACTTAATCATGATAGACCAATAAATACTTTATTTCAAACTTAATCATGATAGACCAACAAAAACTTTATTTCAAACTTAAGTGTGGTAGGCCAATAAATACTTTATTTCAAACTTAATCATGATAGACCAACAAAAACTTTATTTCAAACTTAATCATGATAGACCAATAAATACTTTATTTCAAACTTAATCATGATAGACCAATAAATACTTTATTTCAAACTTAATCATGATAGACCAATAAATACTTTATTTTAAACTTAATCATGATAGACCAACAAAAACTTTATTTCAAACTTAAGTGTGGTAGACCAATAAATACTTTATTTCAAACTTAATCATGATAGACCAACAAAAACTTTATTTAAAACTTAATCATGATAGACCAACAAAAACTTTATTTAAAACTTAATCATGATAGACCAATAAATACTTTATTTCAAACTTAATCATGATAGACCAATAAATACTTTATTTCAAACTTAATCATGATAGACCAACAAACACTTTATTTCAAACTTAATCATGATAGACCAATAAATACTTTATTTCAAACTTAATCATGATAGACCAATAAATACTTTATTTCAAACTTAATCATGATAGACCAACAAAAACTTTATTTCAAACTTAATCATGATAGACCAATAAATACTTAATTTCAAACTTAATCATGATAGACCAACAAACACTTTATTTCAAACTTAATCATGATAGACCAATAAATACTTTATTTCAAACTTAATCATGATAGACCAACAAATACTTTATTTCAAACTTAATCATGATAGACCAACAAAAACTTTATTTCAAACTTAATCATGATAGACCAATAAATACTTTATTTCAAACTTAATCATGATAGACCAATAAATACTTTATTTCAAACTTAATCATGATAGACCAATAAATACTTTATTTCAAACTTAATCATGATAGACCAACAAAAACTTTATTTCAAACTTAATCATGATAGACCAATAAATACTTTATTTCAAACTTAATCATGATAGACCAACAAAAACTTTATTTCAAACTTAATCATGATAGACCAATAAATACTTTATTTCAAACTTAATCATGATAGACCAATAAATACTTTATTTCAAACTTAATCATGATAGACCAACAAAAAATATTTCAAACTTAATCATGATAGACCAACAAAAACTTTATTTAAATCTTAATCATGATAGACCAACAAAAACTTCATTTCAAACTTAATCATGATAGACCAACAAAAACTTTATTTAAAACTTAATCATGATAGACCAACAAAAACTTTATTTAAAACTTAATCATGATAAACCAACAGACACTTTATTTCAAACTTAATCATGATAAACCAACAAAAACTTTATTTAAAACTTAATCATGATAGACCATCAAAAACTTTATTTAAAACTTAATCATGATAGACCAACAAAAACTTTATTTAAAACTTAATCATGATAGACCAACAAAAACTTTATTTAAAACTTAATCATGATAGACCAACAAAAACATTATTTACAAACTTAAGCATGATAGACCAACAGACACTTTATTTCAAACTTTATCATGATAGACCAACAAAAACTTTATTTAAAACTTTAGTATGATAGACCAAAATAAACGTTATTACAAACTTAAGCATGATAGACCAACAAAAACTTCATTTCAATCTTAATCATGATAGACCAACAACATCTATGTTTCAAACTTAAGCATGATAGACCAACAAATACTTTATTTAAAACTTAAGCATGATAGACCAACAAATACTTTATTTCAAACTTAAGCATAATAGACTAAAAAAAAACTTTATTCAAACTTAACATGATAGACTAAATAAAAACTTTATTCAGACTTAATCATGATAGACCAACAAATACTTTATTGCAAACGTTAGCATGATAGAGCAATAAAAACTTTATTTCAAACTTAAGCATGATAGATAAACAAAACAATTATTTCAAGCTTAATCATGATAGACCAACAAAATCTATGTTTACAATTTAATCATGATAGACCAACAAACACTTTATTTCAAACTTAATCATGATAGACCAAGAAACACTTGATTTCACACGTAAGCATGATAAACCAAGAAATACTTTATTTCAAACTTAATCATGATAAACCAACAAAAACTTTATTTCAAACTTAATCATGATAGACCAATAAATACTTTATTTCAAACTTAATCATGATAGACCAACAAAAACTTTATTTCAAACTTAAGTGTGGTAGACCAATAAAAACTTTATTTCAAATTTAATCATGATAGACCAACAAAAACTTTTTTTCAAACTTAATCATGATAGACCAACAAAATCTATGTTTACAATTTAATCATGATAGACAAACAAACACTTTATTTCAAACTTAATCATGATAGACCAAGAAACACTTGATTTCACACGTAAGCATGATAAACCAAGAAATACTTTATTTCAAACTTAATCATGATAAACCAACAAAAACTTTATTTCAAACTTAATCATGATAGACCAATAAATACTTTATTTCAAACTTAATCATGATAGACCAACAAAAACTTTATTTCAAACTTAAGTGTGGTAGACCAATAAAAACTTTATTTCAAATTTAATCATGATAGACCAACAAAAACTTTTTTTCAAACTTAATCATGATAGACCAATAAATACTTTATTTCAAACTTAATCATGATAGACCAACAAACACTTTATTTCAAACTTAATCATAATAGACCAACAAATACTTTATTTCAAACTTAAGCATTATAGAGCAAGAAAAACTTTATTTCAAACTTAATCATGATAGACCAACAAACGTTTTATTTCAAACTTAAGTATAATAGACCAACAAAATCTATTTTTCAAACGTAAGCATGATAGACCAACAAACACTTTATTTCAAACTTAATCATGATAGACCAATAAATACTTTATTTCAAACTTAATCATGATAGACCAATAAATACTTTATTTCAAACTAAATCATGATAGACCAATAAATACTTTATTTCAAACTTAATCATGATAGACCAACAAACACTTTATTTCAAACTTAATCATGATAGACCAATAAATACTTTATTTCAAACTTAATCATGATAGACCAATAAATACTTTATTTCAAAGTTAATCATGATAGACCAATAAATACTTTATTTCAACCTTAATCATGATAGACCAATGAATACTTTATTTCAAACTTAATCATGATAGACCAACAAACACTTTATTTCAAACTTAATCATGATAGACCAATAAATACTTTATTTCAAACTTAATCATGATAGACCAATAAATACTTTATTTCAAACTTAATCATGATAGACCAATAAATACGTTATTTCAAACTTAATCATGATAGACCAATAAATACTTTATTTAAAACTTAATCATGATAGACCAATAAATACTTTATTTCAAACTTAATCATGATTGACCAATAAATACTTTATTTCAAACTTAATCATGATAGACCAATAAATACTTTATTTCAAACTTAATCATGATAGACCAATAAATACTTTATTTCAAACTTAATCATGATAGACCAACAAACACTTTATTTCAAACTTAATCATGATAGACCAATAAATACTTTATTTCAAACTTAATCATGATAGACCAATAAATACTTTATTTCAAACTTAATCATGATAGACCAATAAATACTTTATTTCAAACTTAATCATGATAGACCAACAAACACTTTATTTCAAACTTAATCATGATAGACCAATAAATACTTTATTTCAAACTTAATCATGATAGACCAATAAATACTTTATTTCAAACTTAATCATGATAGACCAATAAATACTTTATTTCAAACTTAATCATGATAGACCAATAAATACTTTATTTCAAACTTAATCATGATAGACCAATAAATACTTTATTTCAAACTTAATCATGATAGACCAATAAATACTTTAATTCAAACTTAATCATGATAGACCAATAAATACTTTATTTCAAACTTAATCATGATAGACCAATAAATACTTTATTTCAAACTTAATCATGATAGACCAATAAATACTTTATTTCAAACTTAATCATGATAGACCAACAAACACTTTATTTCAAACTTAATCATGATAGACCAATAAATACTTTATTTCAAACTTAATCATGATAGACCAATAAATACTTTATTTCAAACTTAATCATGATAGACCAACAAACACTTTATTTCAAACTTAATCATGATAGACCAATAAATACTTTATTTCAAACTTAATCATGATAGACCAATAAATACTTTATTTCAAACTTAATCATGATAGACCAACAAAAACTTTATTTCAAACTTAATCATGATAGACCAATAAATACTTTATTTCAAACTTAATCATGATAGACCAACAAACACTTTATTTCAAACTTGACGATGATAGACCAATAAATACTTTATTTCAAACTTAATCATGATAGACCAATAAATACTTTATTTCAAACTTAATCATGATAGACCAACAAAAACTTTATTTCAAACTTAATCATGATAGACCAATAAATACTTTATTTCAAACTTAATCATGATAGACCAATAAATACTTTATTTCAAACTTAATCATGATAGACCAATAAATACTTTATTTCAAACTTAATCATGATAGACCAACAAACACTTTATTTCAAACTTAATCATGATAGACCAATAAATACTTTATTTCAAACTTAATCATGATAGACCAATAAATACTTTATTTCAAACTTAATCATGATAGACCAATAAATACTTTATTTCAAACTTAATCATGATAGACCAATAAATACTTTATTTCAAACTTAATCATGATAGACCAATAAATACTTTAGTTCAAACTTAATCATGATAGACCAACAAACACTTTATTTCAAACTTAAGTGTTGTAGACAAATAAATACTTTATTTCAAACTTAATCATGATAGACCAACAAAAACTTTATTTAAAACTTAATCATGATAGACCAATAAATACTTTATTTCAAACTTAATCATGATAAACCAATAAATACTTTATTTCAAACTTAATCATGATAGACCAATAAATACTTTATTTCAAACTTAATCATGATAGACCAACAAAAACTTTATTTCAAACTTAAGTGTGGTAGACCAATAAATACTTTATTTCAAACTTAATCATGATAGACCAACAAAAACTTTATTTCAAACTTAATCATGATAGACCAATAAATACGTTATTTCAAACTTAATCATGATAGACCAATAAATACTTTATTTCAAACTTAATCATGATAGACCAACAAACACTTTATTTCAAACTTAATCATGATAGACCAATAAATACTTTATTTCAAACTTAATCATGATAGACCAATAAATACTTTATTTCAAACTTAATCATGATAGACCAACAAAAACTTTATTTCAAACTTAATCATGATTGACCAATAAATACTTTATTTCAAACTTAATCATGATAGACCAACAAACACTTTATTTCAAACTTAATCATGATAGACCAATAAATACTTTATTTCAAACTTAATCATGATAGACCAACAAAAACTTTATTTCAAACTTAATCATGATAGACCAATAAATACTTTATTTCAAACTTAATCATGATAGACCAATAAATACTTTATTTCAAACTTAATCATGATAGACCAACAAACACTTTATTTCAAACTTAATCATGATAGACCAATAAATACTTTATTTCAAACTTAATCATGATAGACCAATAAATACTTTATTTCAAACTTAATCATGATAGACCCACAAAAACTTTATTTCAAACTTAATCATGATAGACCAATAAATACTTTATTTCAAACTTGATCATGATAGACCAACAAACACTTTATTTCAAACTTAATCATGATAGACCAATAAATACTTTATTTCAAACTTAATCATGATAGACCAATAAATACTTTATTTCAAACTTAATCATGATAGACCAACAAAAACTTTATTTCAAACTTAATCATGATAGACCAATAAATACTTTATTTCAAACTTAATCATGATAGACCAATAAATACTTTATTTCAAACTTAATCATGATAGACCAATAAATACTTTATTTCAAACTTAATCATGATAGACCAACAAAAACTTTATTTCAAACTTAAGTGTGGTAGACCAATAAATACTTTATTTCAAACTTAATCATGATAGACCAACAAAAACTTTATTTCAAACTTAATCATGATAGACCAATAAATACTTTATTTCAAACTTAATCATGATAGACCAATAAATACTTTAGTGCAAACTTAATCATGATAGACCAATAAATACTTTATTTTAAACTTAATCATGATAGACCAACAAAAACTTTATTTCAAACTTAAGTGTGGTAGACCAATAAATACTTTATTTCAAACTTAATCATGATAGACCAACAAAAACTTTATTTCAAACTTAATCATGATAGACCAACAAAAACTTTATTTAAAACTTAATCATGATAGACCAATAAATACTTTATTTCAAACTTAATCATGATAGACCAATAAATACTTTATTTGAAACTTAATCATGATAGACCAACAAAAACTTTATTTACAAACTTAAGTGTGGTAGACCAATAAATACTTTATTTCAAACTTAATCATGATAGACCAACAAACACTTTATTTCAAACTTAAGTGTTGTAGACCAATAAATACTTTATTTCAAACTTAATCATGATAGACCAACAAAAACTTTATTTCAAACTTAATCATGATAGACCAATAAATACTTTATTTCAAACTTAATCATGATAAACCAATAAATACTTTATTTCAAACTTAATCATGATAGACCAATAAATACTTTATTTCAAACTTAATCATGATAGACCAACAAAAACTTTATTTCAAACTTAAGTGTGGTAGACCAATAAATACTTTATTTCAAACTTAATCATGATAGACCAACAAAAACTTTATTTCAAACTTAATCATGATAGACCAATAAATACGTTATTTCAAACTTAATCATGATAGACCAATAAATACTTTATTTCAAACTTAATCATGATAGACCAATAAATACTTTATTTCAAACTTAATCATGATAGACCAATAAATACTTTATTTCAAACTTAATCATGATAGACCAACAAACACTTTATTTCAAACTTAAGTGTGGTAGACCAATAAATACTTTATTTCAAACTTAATCATGATAGACCAACAAAAACTTTATTTAAAACTTTATCATGATAGACCAATAAATACTTTATTTCAAACTTAATCATGATAAACCAATAAATACTTTATTTCAAACTTAATCATGATAGACCAATAAATACTTTATTTCAAACTTAATAATGATAGACCAACAAAAACTTTATTTCAAACTTAAGTGTGGTAGACCAATAAATACTTTATTTCAAACTTAATCATGATAGACCAACAAAAACTTTATTTCAAACTTAATCATGATAGACCAATAAATACGTTATTTCAAACTTAATCATGATAGACCAATAAATACTTTATTTCAAACTTAATCATGATAGACCAACAAACACTTTATTTCAAACTTAATCATGATAGACCAATAAATACTTTATTTCAAACTTAATCATGATAGACCAATAAATACTTTATTTCAAACTTAATCATGATAGACCAACAAAAACTTTATTTCAAACTTAATCATGATAGACCAATAAATACTTTATTTCAAACTTAATCATGATAGACCAACAAACACTTTATTTCAAACTTAATCATGATAGACCAATAAATACTTTATTTCAAACTTAATCATGATAGACCAACAAAAACTTTATTTCAAACTTAATCATGATAGACCAATAAATACTTTATTTCAAACTTAATCATGATAGACCAATAAATACTTTATTTCAAACTTAATCATGATAGACCAACAAACACTTTATTTCAAACTTAATCATGATAGACCAATAAATACTTTATTTCAAACTTAATCATGATAGACCAATAAATACTTTATTTCAAACTTAATCATGATAGACCAACAAAAACTTTATTTCAAACTTAATCATGATAGACCAATAAATACTTTATTTCAAACTTGATCATGATAGACCAACAAACACTTTATTTAAAACTTAATCATGATAGACCAATAAATACTTTATTTCAAACTTAATCATGATAGACCAATAAATACTTTATTTCAAACGTAATCATGATAGACCAACAAAAACTTTATTTCAAACTTAATCATGATAGACCAATAAATACTTTATTTCAAACTTAATCATGATAGACCAATAAATACTTTATTTCAAACTTAATCATGATAGACCAATAAATACTTTATTTCAAACTTAATCATGATAGACCTACAAACACTTTATTTCAAACTTAATCATGATAGACCAATAAATACTTTATTTCAAACTTAATCATGATAGACCAACAAAAACTTTATTTCAAACTTAAGTGTGGTAGACCAATAAAAACTTTATTTCAAATTTAATCATGATAGACCAACAAAAACTTTTTTTCAAACTTAATCATGATAGACCAATAAATACTTTATTTCAAACTTAATCATGATAGACCAACAAACACTTTATTTCAAACTTAATCATGATAGACCAATAAATACTTTATTTTAAACTTAAGCATTATAGAGCAAGAAAAACTTTATTTCAAACTTAATCATGATAGACCAACAAACGTTTTATTTCAAACTTAAGTATAATAGACCAACAAAATCTATTTTTCAAACGTAAGCATGATAGACCAACAAACACTTTATTTCAAACTTAATCATGATAGACCAATAAATACTTTATTTCAAACTTAATCATGATAGACCAATAAATACTTTATTTCAAACTTAATCATGATAGACCAATAAATACTTTATTTCAAACTTAATCATGATAGACCAACAAACACTTTATTTCAAACTTAATCATGATAGACCAATAAATACTTTATTTCAAACTTACTCATGATAGACCAATAAATACTTTATTTCAAAGTTAATCATGATAGACCAATAAATACTTTATTTCAACCTTAATCATGATAGACCAATGAATACTTTATTTCAAACTTAATCATGATAGACCAACAAACACTTTATTTCAAACTTAATCATGATAGACCAATAAATACTTTATTTCAAACTTAATCATGATAGACCAATAAATACTTTATTTCAAACTTAATCATGATAGACCAATAAATACTTTATTTCAAACTTAATCATGATAGACCAATAAATACTTTATTTAAAACTTAATCATGATAGACCAATACATACTTTATTTCATACTTAATCATGATTGACCAATAAATACTTTATTTCAAACTTAATCATGATAGACCAATAAATACTTTATTTCAAACTTAATCATGATAGACCAATAAATACTTTATTTCAAACTTAATCATGATAGACCAACAAACACTTTATTTCAAACTTAATCATGATAGACCAATAAATACTTTATTTCAAACTTAATCATGATAGACCAATAAATACTTTATTTCAAACTTAATCATGATAGACCAATAAATACTTTATTTCAAACTTAATCATGATAGACCAACAAACACTTTATTTCAAACTTAATCATGATAGACCAATAAATACTTTATTTCAAACTTAATCATGATAGACCAATAAATACTTTATTTCAAACTTAATCATGATAGACCAATAAATACTTTATTTCAAACTTAATCATGATAGACCAATAAATACTTTATTTCAAACTTAATCATGATAGACCAATAAATACTTTATTTCAAACTTAATCATGATAGACCAATAAATACTTTATTTCAAACTTAATCATGATAGACCAATAAATACTTTATTTCAAACTTAATCATGATAGACCAATAAATACTTTATTTCAAACTTAATCATGATAGACCAATAAATACTTTATTTCAAACTTAATCATGATAGACCAACAAACACTTTATTTCAAACTTAATCATGATAGACCAATAAATACTTTATTTCAAACTTAATCATGATAGACCAATAAATACTTTATTTCAAACTTAATCATGATAGACCAACAAACACTTTATTTCAAACTTAATCATGATAGACCAATAAATACTTTATTTCAAACTTAATCATGATAGACCAATAAATACTTTATTTCAAACTTAATCATGATAGACCAACAAAAACTATATTTCAAACTTAATCATGATAGACCAATAAATACTTTATTTCAAACTTAATCATGATAGACCAACAAACACTTTATTTCAAACTTGATCATGATAGACCAATAAATACTTTATTTCAAACTTAATCATGATAGACCAATAAATACTTTATTTCAAACTTAATCATGATAGACCAACAAAAACTTTATTTCAAACTTAATCATGATAGACCAATAAATACTTTATTTCAAACTTAATCATGATAGACCAATAAATACTTTATTTCAAACTTAATCATGATAGACCAATAAATACTTTATTTCAAACTTAATCATGATAGACCAACAAACACTTTATTTCAAACTTAATCATGATAGACCAATAAAAACTTTATTTCAAACTTAATCATGATAGACCAATAAATACTTTATTTCAAACTTAATCATGATAGACCAATAAATACTTTATTTCAAACTTAATCATGATAGACCAATAAATACTTTATTTCAAACTTAATCATGATAGACCAATAAATACTTTATTTCAAACTTAATCATGATAGACCAACAAACACTTTATTTCAAACTTAAGTGTGGTAGACCAATAAATACTTTATTTCAAACTTAATCATGATAGACCAACAAAAACTTTATTTCAAACTTAATCATGATAGACCAATAAATACTTTATTTCAAACTTAATCATGATAAACCAATAAATACTTTATTTCAAACTTAATCATGATAGACCAATAAATACTTTATTTCAAACTTAATCATGATAGACCAACAAAAACTTTATTTCAAACTTAAGTGTGGTAGACCAATAAATACTTTATTTCAAACTTAATCATGATAGACCAACAAAAACTTTATTTCAAACTTAATCATGATAGACCAATAAATACGTTATTTCAAACTTAATCATGATAGACCAATAAATACTTTATTTCAAACTTAATCATGATAGACCAACAAACACTTTATTTCAAACTTAATCATGATAGACCAATAAATACTTTATTTCAAACTTAATCATGATAGACCAATAAATACTTTATTTCAAACTTAATCATGATAGACCAACAAAAACTTTATTTCAAACTTAATCATGATAGACCAATAAATACTTTATTTCAAACTTAATCATGATAGACCAACAAACACTTTATTTCAAACTTAATCATGATAGACCAATAAATACTTTATTTCAAACTTAATCATGATAGACCAACAAAAACTTTATTTCAAACTTAATCATGATAGACCAATAAATACTTTATTTCAAACTTAATCATGATAGACCAATAAATACTTTATTTCAAACTTAATCATGATAGACCAACAAACACTTTATTTCAAACTTAATCATGATAGACCAATAAATACTTTATTTCAAACTTAATCATGATAGACCAATAAATACTTTATTTCAAACTTAATCATGATAGACCAACAAAAACTTTATTTCAAACTTAATCATGATAGACCAATAAATACTTTATTTCAAACTTAATCATGATAGACCAATAAATACTTTATTTCAAACTTAATCATGATAGACCAATAAATACTTTATTTCAAACTTAATCATGATAGACCAACAAAAACTTTATTTCAAACTTAAGTGTGGTAGACCAATAAATACTTTATTTCAAACTTAATCATGATAGACCAACAAAAACTTTATTTCAAACTTAATCATGATAGACCAATAAATACTTTATTTCAAACTTAATCATGATAGACCAATAAATACTTTATTTCAAACTTAATCATGATAGACCAATAAATACTTTATTTTAAACTTAATCATGATAGACCAACAAAAACTTTATTTCAAACTTAAGTGTGGTAGACCAATAAATACTTTATTTCAAACTTAATCATGATAGACCAACAAAAACTTTATTTCAAACTTAATCATGATAGACCAACAAAAACTTTATTTAAAACTTAATCATGATAGACCAATAAATACTTTATTTCAAACTTAATCATGATAGACCAATAAATACTTTATTTGAAACTTAATCATGATAGACCAACAAAAACTTTATTTACAAACTTAAGTGTGGTAGACCAATAAATACTTTATTTCAAACTTAATCATGATAGACCAACAAAAACTTTATTTCAAACTTAATCATGATAGACCAATAAATACTTTATTTCAAACTTAATCATGATAGACCAATAAATACTTTATTTCAAACTTAATCATGATAGACCAACAAACACTTTATTTCAAACTTAATCATGATAGACCAATAAATACTTTATTTCAAACTTAATCATGATAGACCAATAAATACTTTATTTCAAACTTAATCATGATAGACCAATAAATACTTTATTTCAAACTTAATCATGATAGACCAACAAAAACTTTATTTCAAACTAAATCATGATAGACCAATAAATACTTTATTTCAAACTTAATCATGATAGACAAACAAAAACTTTATTTGAAACTTAAGTGTGGTAGACCAATAAATACTTTATTTCAAATTTAATCATGATAGACCAACAAAAACTTTTTTTCAAACTTAATCATGATAGACCAATAAATACTTTATTTCAAACTTAATCATGATAGACCAACAAACACTTTATTTCAAACTTAATCATGATAGACCAATAAATACTTTATTTCAAACTTAATCATGATAGACCAACAAAAACTTTATTTCAAACTTAATCATGATAGACCAATAAATACTTTATTTCAAACTTAATCATGATAGACCAATAAATACTTTATTTCAAACTTAATCATGATAGACCTACAAACACTTTATTTCAAACTTAATCATGATAGACCAATAAATACTTTATTTCAAACTTAATCATGATAGACCAATAAATACTTTATTTCAAACTTAATCATGATAGACCAACAAAAACTTTATTTCAAACTTAATCATGATAGACCAATAAATACTTTATTTCAAACTTAATCATGATAAACCAACAAACACTTTATTTCAAACTTAATCATGATAGACCAATAAATACTTTATTTCAAACTTAATCATGATAGACCAATAAATACTTTATTTCAAACTTAATCATGATAGACCAACAAAAACTTTATTTCAAACTTAATCATGATAGACCAATAAATACTTTATTTCAAACTTAATCATGATAGACCAATAAATACTTTATTTCAAACTTAATCATGATAGACCAATAAATACTTTATTTCAAACTTAATCATGATAAACCAACAAAAACTTTATTTCAAACTTAAGTGTGGTAGACCAATAAATACTTTATTTCAAACTTAATCATGATAGACCAACAAAAACTTTATTTCAAACTTAATCATGATAGACCAATAAATACTTTATTTCAAACTTAATCATGATAGACCAATAAATACTTTATTTCAAACTTAATCATGATAGACCAACAAACACTTTATTTCAAACTTAATCATGATAGACCAATAAATACTTTATTTCAAACTTAATCATGATAGACCAATAAATACTTTATTTCAAACTTAATCATGATAGACCAACAAAAACTTTATTTCAAACTTAATCATGATAGACCAATAAATACTTTATTTCAAACTTAATCATGATAGACCAACAAACACTTTA
This sequence comes from Sepiola atlantica, assembly GCA_963556195.1. Classification (NCBI taxonomy): domain Eukaryota; kingdom Metazoa; phylum Mollusca; class Cephalopoda; order Sepiida; family Sepiolidae; genus Sepiola; species Sepiola atlantica. The sequence continues at coordinate 19,895 of CAUVYP010000789.1, forward strand.
TTTCAAACTTGATCATGATAGACCAATAAATACTTTATTTCAAACTTAATCATGATAGACCAATAAATACTTTATTTCAAACTTAATCATGATAGACCAACAAAAACTTTATTTCAAACTTAATCATGATAGACCAATAAATACTTTATTTCAAACTTAATCATGATAGACCAATAAATACTTTATTTCAAACTTAATCATGATAGACCAATAAATACTTTATTTCAAACTTAATCATGATAGACCAACAAACACTTTATTTCAAACTTAATCATGATAGACCAATAAAAACTTTATTTCAAACTTAATCATGATAGACCAATAAATACTTTATTTCAAACTTAATCATGATAGACCAATAAATACTTTATTTCAAACTTAATCATGATAGACCAATAAATACTTTATTTCAAACTTAATCATGATAGACCAATAAATACTTTATTTCAAACTTAATCATGATAGACCAACAAACACTTTATTTCAAACTTAAGTGTGGTAGACCAATAAATACTTTATTTCAAACTTAATCATGATAGACCAACAAAAACTTTATTTCAAACTTAATCATGATAGACCAATAAATACTTTATTTCAAACTTAATCATGATAAACCAATAAATACTTTATTTCAAACTTAATCATGATAGACCAATAAATACTTTATTTCAAACTTAATCATGATAGACCAACAAAAACTTTATTTCAAACTTAAGTGTGGTAGACCAATAAATACTTTATTTCAAACTTAATCATGATAGACCAACAAAAACTTTATTTCAAACTTAATCATGATAGACCAATAAATACGTTATTTCAAACTTAATCATGATAGACCAATAAATACTTTATTTCAAACTTAATCATGATAGACCAACAAACACTTTATTTCAAACTTAATCATGATAGACCAATAAATACTTTATTTCAAACTTAATCATGATAGACCAATAAATACTTTATTTCAAACTTAATCATGATAGACCAACAAAAACTTTATTTCAAACTTAATCATGATAGACCAATAAATACTTTATTTCAAACTTAATCATGATAGACCAACAAACACTTTATTTCAAACTTAATCATGATAGACCAATAAATACTTTATTTCAAACTTAATCATGATAGACCAACAAAAACTTTATTTCAAACTTAATCATGATAGACCAATAAATACTTTATTTCAAACTTAATCATGATAGACCAATAAATACTTTATTTCAAACTTAATCATGATAGACCAACAAACACTTTATTTAAAACTTAATCATGATAGACCAATAAATACTTTATTTCAAACTTAATCATGATAGACCAATAAATACTTTATTTCAAACTTAATCATGATAGACCAACAAAAACTTTATTTCAAACTTAATCATGATAGACCAATAAATACTTTATTTCAAACTTAATCATGATAGACCAATAATACTTTATTTCAAACTTAATCATGATAGACCAATAAATACTTTATTTCAAACTTAATCATGATAGACCAACAAAAACTTTATTTCAAACTTAAGTGTGGTAGACCAATAAATACTTTATTTCAAACTTAATCATGATAGACCAACAAAAACTTTATTTCAAACTTAATCATGATAAACCAATAAATACTTTATTTCAAACTTAATCATGATAGACCAATAAATACTTTATTTCAAACTTAATCATGATAGACCAATAAATACTTTATTTTAAACTTAATCATGATAGACCAACAAAAACTTTATTTTAAACTTGAGTGTGGTAGACCAATAAATACTTTATTTCAAACTTAATCATGATAGACCTACAAAAACTTTATTTCAAACTTAATCATGATAGACCAACAAAAACTTTATTTAAAACTTAATCATGATAGACCAATAAATACTTTATTTCAAACTTAATCATGATAGACCAATAAATACTTTATTTGAAACTTAATCATGATAGACCAACAAAAACTTTATTTACAAACTTAAGTGTGGTAGACCAATAAATACTTTATTTCAAACTTAATCATGATAGACCAACAAAAACTTTATTTCAAACTTAATCATGATAGACCAATAAATACTTTATTTCAAACTTAATCATGATAGACCAATAAATACTTTATTTCAAACTTAATCATGATAGACCAACAAACACTTTATTTCAAACTTAATCATGATAGACCAATAAATACTTTATTTCAAACTTAATCATGATAGACCAATAAATACTTTATTTCAAACTTAATCATGATAGACCAATAAATACTTAATTTCAAACTTAATCATGATAGACCAACAAACACTTTATTTCAAACTTAATCATGATAGACCAATAAATACTTTATTTCAAACTTAATCATGATAGACCAACAAATACTTTATTTCAAACTTAATCATGATAGACCAACAAAAACTTTCTTTTAAACTTAATCATGATAGACCAATAAATACTTTATTTCAAACTTAATCATGATAGACCAATAAATACTTTATTTCAAACTTAATCATGATAGACCAACAAAAACTTTATTTCAAACTAAATCATGATAGACCAATAAATACTTTATTTCAAACTTAATCATGATAGACAAACAAAAACTTTATTTCAAACTTAAGTGTGGTAGACCAATAAATACTTTATTTCAAATTTAATCATGATAGACCAACAAAAACTTTTTTTCAAACTTAATCATGATAGACCAATAAATACTTTATTTCAAACTTAATCATGATAGACCAACAAACACTTTATTTCAAACTTAATCATGATAGACCAATAAATACTTTATTTCAAACTTAATCATGATAGACCAACAAAAACTTTATTTCAAACTTAATCATGATAGACCAATAAATACTTTATTTCAAACTTAATCATGATAGACCAATAAATATTTTATTTCAAACTTAATCATGATAGACCTACAAACACTTTATTTCAAACTTAATCATGATAGACCAATAAATACTTTATTTCAAACTTAATCATGATAGACCAATAAATACTTTATTTCAAACTTAATCATGATAGACCAACAAAAACTTTATTTCAAACTTAATCATGATAGACCAATAAATACTTTATTTCAAACTTAATCATGATAAACCAACAAACACTTTATTTCAAAATTAATCATGATAGACCAATAAATACTTTATTTCAAACTTAATCATGATAGACCAATAAATACTTTATTTCAAACTTAATCATGATAGACCAACAAAAACTTTATTTCAAACTTAATCATGATAGACCAATAAATACTTTATTTCAAACTTAATCATGATAGACCAATAAATACTTTATTTCAAACTTAATCATGATAGACCAATAAATACTTTATTTCAAACTTAATCATGATAGACCAACAAAAACTTTATTTCAAACTTAAGTGTGGTAGACCAATAAATACTTTATTTCAAACTTAATCATGATAGACCAACAAAAACTTTATTTCAAACTTAATCATGATAGACCAATAAATACTTTATTTCAAACTTAATCATGATAGACCAATAAATACTTTATTTCAAACTTAATCATGATAGACCAATAAATACTTTATCTTAAACTTAATTATGATAGACCAACAAAAACTTTATTTCAAACTTAAGTGTGGTAGACCAATAAATACTTTATTTCAAACTTAATCATGATAGACCAACAAAAACTTTATTTCAAACTTAATCATGATAGACCAATAAATACTTTATTTCAAACTTAATCATGATAAACCAATAAATACTTTAGTTCAAACTTAATCATGATAGACCAATAAATACTTTATTTCAAACTTAATCATGATAGACCAACAAAAACTATATTTCAAACTTAAGTGTGGTAGACCAATAAATACTTTATTTCAAACTTAATCATGATAGACCAACAAAAACTTTATTTCAAACTTAATCATGATAGACCAATAAATACGTTATTTCAAACTTAATCATGATAGACCAATAAATACTTTATTTCAAACTTAATCATGATAGACCAACAAACACTTTATTTCAAACTTAATCATGATAGACCAATAAATACTTTATTTCAAACTTAATCATGATAGACCAATAAATACTTTATTTCAAACTTAATCATGATAGACCAACAAAAACTTTATTTCAAACTTAATCATGATAGACCAATAAATACTTTATTTCAAACTTAATCATGATAGACCAACAAACACTGTATTTCAAACTTAATCATGATAGACCAATAAATACTTTATTTAAAACTTAATCATGATAGACCAACAAAAACTTTATTTCAAACTTAATCATGATAGACCAATAAATACTTTATTTCAAACTTAATCATGATAGACCAATAAATACTTTATTTCAAACTTAATCATGATAGACCAACAAACACTTTATTTCAAACTTAATCATGATAGACCAATAAATACTTTATTTCAAACTTAATCATGATAGACCAATAAATACTTTATTTCAAACTTAATCATGATAGACCAACAAAAACTTTATTTCAAACTTAATCATGATAGACCAATAAATACTTTATTTCAAACTTGATCATGATAGACCAACAAACACTTTATTTCAAACTTAATCATGATAGACCAATAAATACTTTATTTCAAACTTAATCATGATAGACCAATAAATACTTTATTTCAAACTTAATCATGATAGACCAACAAAAACTTTATTTCAAACTTAATCATGATAGACCAATAAATACTTTATTTCAAACTTAATCATGATAGACCAATAAATACTTTATTTCAAACTTAATCATGATAGACCAATAAATACTTTGTTTCAAAATTAATCATGATAGACCAACAAAAACTTTATTTCAAACTTAAGTGTGGTAGACCAATAAATACTTTATTTCAAACTTAATCATGATAGACCAACAAAAACTTTATTTCAAACTTAATCATGATAGACCAATAAATACTTTATTTCAAACTTAATCATGATAGACCAATAAATACTTTATTTCAAACTTAATCATGATAGACCAATAAATACTTTATTTCAAACTTAATCATGATAGACCAACAAAAACTTTATTTCAAACTTAAGTGTGGTAGACCAATAAATACTTTATTTCAAACTTAATCATGATAGACCAACAAAAACTTTATTTCAAACTTAATCATGATAGACCAACAAAAACTTTATTTAAAACTTAATCATGATAGACCAATAAATACTTTATTTCAAACTTAATCATGATAGACCAATAAATACTTTATTTGAAACTTAATCATGATAGACCAACAAAAACTTTATTTACAAACTTAAGTGTGGTAGACCAATAAATACTTTATTTCAAACTTAATCATGATAGACCAACAAAAACTTTATTTCAAACTTAATCATGATAGACCAATAAATACTTTATTTCAAACTTAATCATGATAGACCAATAAATACTTTATTTCAAACTTAATCATGATAGACCAACAAACACTTTATTTCAAACTTAATCATGATAGACCAATAAATACTTTATTTCAAACTTAATCATGATAGACCAATAAATACTTTATTTCAAACTTAATCATGATAGACCAATAAATACTTAATTTCAAACTTAATCATGATAGACCAACAAACACTTTATTTCAAACTTAATCATGATAGACCAATAAATACTTTATTTCAAACTTAATCATGATAGACCAACAAATACTTTATTTCAAACTTAATCATGATAGACCAACAAAAACTTTATTTCAAACTTAATCATGATAGACCAATAAATACTTTATTTCAAACTTAATCATGATAGACCAATAAATACTTTATTTCAAACTTAATCATGATAGACCAATAAATACTTTATTTCAAACTTAATCATGATAGACCAACAAAAACTTTATTTCAAACTAAATCATGATAGACCAATAAATACTTTATTTCAAACTTAATCATGATAGACAAACAAAAACTTTATTTCAAACTTAAGTGTGGTAGACCAATAAATACTTTATTTCAAATTTAATCATGATAGACCAACAAAAACTTTTTTTCAAACTTAATCATGATAGACCAATAAATACTTTATTTCAAACTTAATCATGATAGACCAACAAACACTTTATTTCAAACTTAATCATGATAGACCAATAAATACTTTATTTCAAACTTAATCATGATAGACCAACAAAAACTTTATTTCAAAGTTAATCATGATAGACCAATAAATACTTTATTTCAAACTTAATCATGATAGACCAATAAATACTTTATTTCAAACTTAATCATGATAGACCTACAAACACTTTATTTCAAACTTAATCATGATAGACCAATAAATACTTTATTTCAAACTTAATCATGATAGACCAATAAATACTTTATTTCAAACTTAATCATGATAGACCAACAAAAACTTTATTTCAAACTTAATCATGATAGACCAATAAATACTTTATTTCAAACTTAATCATGATAAACCAACAAACACTTTATTTCAAACTTAATCATGATAGACCAATAAATACTTTATTTCAAACTTAATCATGATAGACCAATAAATACTTTATTTCAAACTTAATCATGATAGACCAACAAAAACTTTATTTCAAACTTAATCATGATAGACCAATAAATACTTTATTTCAAACTTAATCATGATAGACCAATAAATACTTTATTTCAAACTTAATCATGATAGACCAATAAATACTTTATTTCAAACTTAATCATGATAGACCAACAAAAACTTTATTTCAAACTTAAGTGTGGTAGACCAATAAATACTTTATTTCAAACTTAATCATGATAGACCAACAAAAACTTTATTTCAAACTTAATCATGATAGACCAATAAATACTTTATTTCAAACTTAATCATGATAGACCAATAAATACGTTATTTCAAACTTAATCATGATAGACCAATAAATACTTTATCTTAAACTTAATTATGATAGACCAACAAAAACTTTATTTCAAACTTAAGTGTGGTAGACCAATAAATACTTTATTTCAAACTTAATCATGATAGACCAACAAAAACTTTATTTCAAACTTAATCATGATAGACCAATAAATACTTTATTTCAAACTTAATCATGATAAACCAATAAATACTTTAGTTCAAACTTAATCATGATAGACCAATAAATACTTTATTTCAAACTTAATCATGATAGACCAACAAAAACTTTATTTCAAACTTAATCATGATAGACCAATAAATACTTTATTTCAAACTTAATCATGATAGACCAATAAATACTTTATTTCAAACTTAATCATGATAGACCAACAAACACTTTATTTCAAACTTAATCATGATAGACCAATAAATACTTTATTTCAAACTTAATCATGATAGACCAATAAATACTTTATTTCAAACTTAATCATGATAGACCAACAAAAACTTTATTTCAAACTTAATCATGATAGACCAATAAATACTTTATTTCAAACTTGATCATGATAGACCAACAAACACTTTATTTCAAACTTAATCATGATAGACCAATAAATACTTTATTTCAAACTTAATCATGATAGACCAATAAATACTTTATTTCAAACTTAATCATGATAGACCAACAAAAACTTTATTTCAAACTTAATCATGATAGACCAATAAATACTTTATTTCAAACTTAATCATGATAGACCAATAAATACTTTATTTCAAACTTAATCATGATAGACCAATAAATACTTTATTTCAAACTTAATCATGATAGACCAACAAAAACTTTATTTCAAACTTAAGTGTGGTAGACCAATAAATACTTTATTTCAAACTTAATCATGATAGACCAACAAAAACTTTATTTCAAACTTAATCATGATAGACCAATAAATACTTTATTTCAAACTTAATCATGATAGACCAATAAATACTTTATTTCAAACTTAATCATGATAGACCAATAAATACTTTATTTTAAACTTAATCATGATAGACCAACAAAAACTTTATTTCAAACTTAAGTGTGGTAGACCAATAAATACTTTATTTCAAACTTAATCATGATAGACCAACAAAAACTTTATTTCAAACTTAATCATGATAGACCAACAAAAACTTTATTTAAAACTTAATCATGATAGACCAATAAATACTTTATTTCAAACTTAATCATGATAGACCAATAAATACTTTATTTGAAACTTAATCATGATAGACCAACAAAACCTTTATTTACAAACTTAAGTGTGGTAGACCAATAAATACTTTATTTCAAACTTAATCATGATAGACCAACAAAAACTTTATTTCAAACTTAATCATGATAGACCAATAAATACTTTATTTCAAACTTAATCATGATAGACCAATAAATACTTTATTTCAAACTTAATCATGATAGACCAACAAACACTTTATTTCAAACTTATTCATGATAGACCAATAAATACTTTATTTCAAACTTAATCATGATAGACCAATAAATACTTTATTTCAAACTTAATCATGATAGACCAACAAAAACTTTATTTCAAACTTAATCATGATAGACCAATAAATACTTAATTTCAAACTTAATCATGATAGACCAACAAACACTTTATTTCAAACTTAATCATGATAGACCAATAAATACTTTATTTCAAACTTAATCATGATAGACCAACAAATACTTTATTTCAAACTTAATCATGATAGACCAACAAACACTTTATTTCAAACTTAATCATGATAGACCAATAAATACTTTATTTCAAACTTAATCATGATAGACCAACAAAAACTTTATTTCAAACTTAATCATGATAGACCAATAAATACTTTATTTCAAACTTAATCATGATAGACCAATAAATACTTTATTTCAAACTTAATCATGATAGACCAACAAACACTTTATTTCAAACTTAATCATGATAGACCAATAAATACTTTATTTCAAACTTAATCATGATAGACCAATAAATACTTTATTTCAAACTTAATCATGATAGACCAACAAAAACTTTATTTCAAACTTAATCATGATAGACCAATAAATACTTTATTTCAAACTTGATCATGATAGACCAACAAACACTTTATTTCAAACTTAATCATGATAGACCAATAAATACTTTATTTCAAACTTAATCATGATAGACCAATAAATACTTTATTTCAAACTTAATCATGATAGACCAACAAAAACTTTATTTCAAACTTAATCATGATAGACCAATAAATACTTTATTTCAAACTTAATCATGATAGACCAATAAATACTTTATTTCAAACTTAATCATGATAGACCAATAAATACTTTATTTCAAACTTAATCATGATAGACCAACAAAAACTTTATTTCAAACTTAAGTGTGGTAGACAAATAAATACTTTATTTCAAACTTAATCATGATAGACCAACAAAAACTTTATTTCAAACTTAATCATGATAGACCAATAAATACTTTATTTCAAACTTAATCATGATAGACCAATAAATACTTTATTTCAAACTTAATCATGATAGACCAATAAATACTTTATTTTAAACTTAATCATGATAGACCAACAAAAACTTTATTTCAAACTTAAGTGTGGTAGACCAATAAATACTTTATTTCAAACTTAATCATGATAGACCAACAAAAACTTTATTTCAAACTTAATCATGATAGACCAACAAAAACTTTATTTAAAACTTAATCATGATAGACCAATAAATACTTTATTTCAAACTTAATCATGATAGACCAATAAATACTTTATTTGAAACTTAATCATGATAGACCAACAAAAACTTTATTTACAAACTTAAGTGTGGTAGACCAATAAATACTTTATTTCAAACTTAATCATGATAGACCAACAAAAACTTTATTTCAAACTTAATCATGATAGACCAATAAATACTTTATTTCAAACTTAATCATGATAGACCAATAAATACTTTATTTCAAACTTAATCATGATAGACCAACAAACACTTTATTTCAAACTTAATCATGATAGACCAATAAATACTTTATTTCAAACTTAATCATGATAGACCAATAAATACTTTATTTCAAACTTAATCATGATAGACCAACAAAAACTTTATTTCAAACTTAATCATGATAGACCAATAAATACTTTATTTCAAACTTAATCATGATAGACCAATAAATACTTTATTTCAAACTTAATCATGATAGACCAATAAATACTTTATTTTAAACTTAATCATGATAGACCAACAAAAACTTTATTTCAAACTTAAGTGTGGTAGACCAATAAATACTTTATTTCAAACTTAATCATGATAGACCAACAAAAACTTTATTTCAAACTTAATCATGATAGACCAATAAATACTTTATTTCAAACTTAATCATGATAGACCAATAAATACTTTATTTCAAACTTAATCATGATAGACCAATAAATACTTTATTTGAAACTTAATCATGATAGACCAACAAAAACTTTATTTACAAACTTAAGTGTGGTAGACCAATAAATACTTTATTTCAAACTTAATCATGATAGACCAACAAACACTTTATTTCAAACTTAATCATGATAGACCAATAAATACTTTATTTCAAACTTAATCATGATAGACCAACAAATACTTTATTTCAAACTTAATCATGATAGACCAACAAAAACTTTATTTCAAACTTAATCATGATAGACCAATAAATACTTTATTTCAAACTTAATCATGATAGACCAATAAATACTTTATTTCAAACTTAATCATGATAGACCAATAAATACTTTATTTCAAACTTAATCATGATAGACCAACAAAAACTTTATTTCAAACTAAATCATGATAGACCAATAAATACTTTATTTCAAACTTAATCATGATAGACAAACAAAAACTTTATTTCAAACTTAAGTGTGGTAGACCAATAAATACTTTATTTCATATTTAATCATGATAGACCAACAAAAACTTTTTTTCAAACTTAATCATGATAGACCAATAAATACTTTATTTCAAACTTAATCATGATAGACCAACAAACACTTTATTTCAAACTTAATCATGATAGACCAATAAATACTTTATTTCAAACTTAATCATGATAGACCAACAAAAACTTTATTTCAAACTTAATCATGATAGACCAATAAATACTTTATTTCAAACTTAATCATGATAGACCAATAAATACTTTATTTCAAACTTAATCATGATAGACCTACAAACACTTTATTTCAAACTTAATCATGATAGACCAATAAATACTTTATTTCAAACTTAATCATGATAGACCAATAAATACTTTATTTCAAACTTAATCATGATAGACCAACAAAAACTTTATTTCAAACTTAATCATGATAGACCAATAAATACTTTATTTCAAACTTAATCATGATAAACCAACAAACACTTTATTTCAAACTTAATCATGATAGACCAATAAATACTTTATTTCAAACTTAATCATGATAGACCAATAAATACTTTATTTCAAACTTAATCATGATAGACCAACAAAAACTTTATTTCAAACTTAATCATGATAGACCAATAAATACTTTATTTCAAACTTAATCATGATAGACCAATAAATACTTTATTTCGAACTTAATCATGATAGACCAATAAATACTTTATTTCAAACTTAATCATGATAGACCAACAAAAACTTTATTTCAAACTTAAGTGTGGTAGACCAATAAATACTTTATTTCAAACTTAATCATGATAGACCAACAAAAACTTTATTTCAAACTTAATCATGATAGACCAATAAATACTTTATTACAAAATTAATCATGATAGACCAATAAATACTTTATTTCAAACTTAATCATGATAGACCAATAAATACTTTATTTCAAACTTAATCATGATAGACCAACAAAAACTTTATTTCAAACTTAAGTGTGGTAGACCAATAAATACTTTATTTCAAACTTAATCATGATAGACCAACAAAAACTTTATTTCAAACTTAATCATGATAGACCAATAAATACTTTATTTCAAACTTAATCATGATAAACCAATAAATACTTTATTTCAAACTTAATCATGATAGACCAATAAATACTTTATTTCAAACTTAATCATGATAGACCAACAAAAACTATATTTCAAACTTAAGTGTGGTAGACCAATAAATACTTTATTTCAAACTTAATCATGATAGACCAACAAAAACTTTATTTCAAACTTAATCATGATAGACCAATAAATACGTTATTTCAAACTTAATCATGATAGACCAATAAATACTTTATTTCAAACTTAATCATGATAGACCAACAAACACTTTATTTCAAACTTAATCATGATAGACCAATAAATACTTTATTTCAAACTTAATCATGATAGACCAATAAATACTTTATTTCAAACTTAATCATGATAGACCAACAAAAACTTTATTTCAAACTTAATCATGATAGACCAATAAATACTTTATTTCAAACTTAATCATGATAGACCAATAAATACTTTATTTCAAACTTAAGCATGATAGACCAATAAATACTTTATTTCAAACTTAATCATGATAGACCAACAAAAACTTTATTTCAAACTTAATCATGATAGACCAATAAATACTTTATTTCAAACTTAATCATGATAGACCAATAAATACTTTATTTCAAACTTAATCATGATAGACCAATAAATACTTTATTTCAAACTTAATCATGATAGACCAAGAAAAACTTTATTTCAAACTAAATCATGATAGACCAATAAATACTTTATTTCAAACTTAATCATGATAGACCAACAAACACTTTATTTCAAACTTAATCATGATAGACCAATAAATACTTTATTTAAAACTTAATCATGATAGACCAACAAAAACTTTATTTCAAACTTAATCATGATAGACCAATAAATACTTTATTTCAAACTTAATCATGATAGACCAATAAATACTTTATTTCAAACTTAATCATGATAGACCAACAAACACTTTATTTCAAACTTAATCATGATAGACCAATAAATACTTTATTTCAAACTTAATCATGATAGACCAATAAATACTTTATTTCAAACTTAATCATGATAGACCAACAAAAACTTTATTTCAAACTTAATCATGATAGACCAATAAATACTTTATTTCAAACTTGATCATGATAGACCAACAAACACTTTATTTCAAACTTAATCATGATAGACCAATAAATACTTTATTTCAAACTTAATCATGATAGACCAATAAATACTTTATTTCAAACTTAATCATGATAGACCAACAAAAACTTTATTTCAAACTTAATCATGATAGACCAATAAATACTTTATTTCAAACTTAATCATGATAGACCAATAAATACTTTATTTCAAACTTAATCATGATAGACCAATAAATACTTTATTTCAAACTTAATCATGATAGACCAACAAAAACTTTATTTCAAACTTAAGTGTGGTAGACCAATAAATACTTTATTTCAAACTTAATCATGATAGACCAACAAAAACTTTATTTCAAACTTAATCATGATAGACCAATAAATACTTTATTTCAAACTTAATCATGATAGACCAATAAATACTTTATTTCAAACTTAATCATGATAGACCAATAAATACTTTATTTCAAACTTAATCATGATAGACCAACAAAAACTTTATTTCAAACTTAAGTGTGGTAGACCAATAAATACTTTATTTCAAACTTAATCATGATAGACCAACAAAAACTTTATTTCAAACTTAATCATGATAGACCAACAAAAACTTTATTTAAAACTTAATCATGATAGACCAATAAATACTTTATTTCAAACTTAATCATGATAGACCAATAAATACTTTATTTGAAACTTAATCATGATAGAATAACAAAAACTTTATTTACAAACTTAAGTGTGGTAGACCATTAAATACTTTATTTCAAACTTAATCATGATAGACCAACAAAAACTTTATTTCAAACTTAATCATGATAGACCAATAAATACTTTATTTCAAACTTAATCATGATAGACCAATAAATACTTTATTTCAAACTTAATCATGATAGACCAACAAACACTTTATTTCAAACTTAATCATGATAGACCAATAAATACTTTATTTCAAACTTAATCATGATAGACCAATAAATACTTTATTTCAAACTTAATCATGATAGACCAACAAAAACTTTATTTCAAACTTAATCATGATAGACCAATAAATACTTAATTTCAAACTTAATCATGATAGACCAACAAACACTTTATTTCAAACTTAATCATGATAGACCAATAAATACTTTATTTCAAACTTAATCATGATAGACCAACAAATACTTTATTTCAAACTTAATCATGATAGACCAACAAAAACTTTATTTCAAACTTAATCATGATAGACCAATAAATACTTTATTTCAAACTTAATCATGATAGACCAATAAATACTTTATTTCAAACTTAATCATGATAGACCAATAAATACTTTATTTCAAACTTAATCATGATAGACCAACAAAAACTTTATTTCAAACTTAATCATGATAGACCAATAAATACTTTATTTCAAACTTAATCATGATAGACCAATAAATACTTTATGTCAAACTTAATCATGATAGACCAATAAATACTTTATTTCAAACTTAATCATGATAGACCAATAAATACTTTATTTCAAACTTAATCATGATAGACCAACAAAAACTTTATTTCAAACTTAATCATGATAGACCAATAAATACTTTATTTCAAACTTAATCATGATAGACCAATAAATACTTTATTTCAAACTTAATCATGATAGACCAATAAATACTTTATTTCAAACTTAATCATGATAGACCAACAAAAAATTTATTTCAAACTAAATCATGATAGACCAATAAATACTTTATTTCAAACTTAATCATGATAGACCAACAAAAACTTTATTTCAAACTTAAGTGTGGTAGACCAATAAATACTTTATTTCAAATTTAATCATGATAGACCAACAAAAACTTTTTTTCAAACTTAATCATGATAGACCAATAAATACTTTATTTCAAACTTAATCATGATAGACCAACAAAAACTTTATTTCAAACTTAATCATGATAGACCAATAAATACTTTATTTCAAACTTAATCATGATAGACCAACAAAAACTTTATTTCAAACTTAATCATGATAGACCAATAAATACTTTATTTCAAACTTAATCATGATAGACCAATAAATACTTTATTTCAAACTTAATCATGATAGACCTAAAAACACTTTATTTCAAACTTAATCATGATAGACCAATAAATACTTTATTTCAAACTTAATCATGATAGACCAATAAATACTTTATTTCAAACTTAATCATGATAGACCAACAAAAACTTTATTTCAAACTTAATCATGATAGACCAATAAATACTTTATTTCAAACTTAATCATGATAAACCAACAAACACTTTATTTCAAACTTAATCATGATACACCAATAAATACTTTATTTCAAACTTAATCATGATAGACCAATAAATACTTTATTTCAAACTTAATCATGATAGACCAACAAAAACTTTATTTCAAACTTAATCATGATAGACCAATAAATACTTTATTTCAAACTTAATCATGATAGACCAATAAATACTTTATTTCAAACTTAATCATGATAGACCAATAAATACTTTATTTCAAACTTAATCATGATAGACCAACAAAAACTTTATTTCAAACTTAAGTGTGGTAGACCAATAAATACTTTATTTCAAACTTAATCATGATAGACCAACAAAAACTTTATTTCAAACTTAATCATGATAGACCAATAAATACTTTATTTCAAACTTAATCATGATAGACCAATAAATACTTTATTTCAAACTTAATCATGATAGACCAATAAATACTTTATTTTAAACTTAATCATGATAGACCAACAAAAACTTTATTTCAAACTTAAGTGTGGTAGACCAATAAATACTTTATTTCAAACTTAATCATGATAGACCAACAAAAACTTTATTTCAAACTTAATCATGATAGACCAACAAAAACTTTATTTAAAACTTAATCATGATAGACCAATAAATACTTTATTTCAAACTTAATCATGATAGACCAATAAATACTTTATTTGAAACTTAATCATGATAGACCAATAAATACTTTATTTCAAACTTAATCATGATAGACCAACAAAAACTTTATTTCAAACTTAATCATGATAGACCAATAAATACTTTATTTCAAACTTAATCATGATAGACCAATAAATACTTTATTTCAAACTTAATCATGATAGACCTACAAACACTTTATTTCAAACTTAATCATGATAGACCAATAAATACTTTATTTCAAACTTAATCATGATAGACCAATAAATACTTTATTTCAAACTTAATCATGATAGACCAACAAAAACTTTATTTCAAACTTAATCATGATAGACCAATAAATACTTTATTTCAAACTTAATCATGATAGACCAACAAACACTTTATTTCAAACTTAATCATGATAGACCAATAAATACTTTATTTCAAACTTAATCATGATAGACCAATAAATACTTTATTTCAAACTTAATCATGATAGACCAACAAAAACTTTATTTCAAACTTAATCATGATAGACCAATAAATACTTTATTTCAAACTTAATCATGATAGACCAATAAATACTTTATTTCAAACTTAATCATGATAGACCAATAAATACTTTATTTCAAACTTAATCATGATAGACCAACAAAAACTTTATTTCAAACTTAAGTGTGGTAGACCAATAAATACTTTATTTCAAACTTAATCATGATAGACCAACAAAAACTTTATTTCAAACTTAATCATGATAGACCAATAAATACTTTATTTCAAACTTAATCATGATAGACCAATAAATACTTTATTTCAAACTTAATCATGATAGACCAATAAATACTTTATTTCAAACTTAATCATGATAGACCAACAAAAACTTTATTTCAAACTTAAGTGTGGTAGACCAATAAATACTTTATTTCAAACTTAATCATGATAGACCAACAAAAACTTTATTTCAAACTTAATCATGATAGACCAACAAAAACTTTATTTAAAACTTAATCATGATAGACCAATAAATACTTTATTTCAAACTTAATCATGATAGACCAATAAATACTTTATTTGAAACTTAATCATGATAGAATAACAAAAACTTTATTTACAAACTTAAGTGTGGTAGACCATTAAATACTTTATTTCAAACTTAATCATGATAGACCAACAAAAACTTTATTTCAAACTTAATCATGATAGACCAATAAATACTTTATTTCAAACTTAATCATGATAGACCAATAAATACTTTATTTCAAACTTAATCATGATAGACCAACAAACACTTTATTTCAAACTTAATCATGATAGACCAATAAATACTTTATTTCAAACTTAATCATGATAGACCAATAAATACTTTATTTCAAACTTAATCATGATAGACCAACAAAAACTTTATTTCAAACTTAATCATGATAGACCAATAAATACTTAATTTCAAACTTAATCATGATAGACCAACAAACACTTTATTTCAAACTTAATCATGATAGACCAATAAATACTTTATTTCAAACTTAATCATGATAGACCAACAAATACTTTATTTCAAACTTAATCATGATAGACCAACAAAAACTTTATTTCAAACTTAATCATGATAGACCAATAAATACTTTATTTCAAACTTAATCATGATAGACCAATAAATACTTTATTTCAAACTTAATCATGATAGACCAATAAATACTTTATTTCAAACTTAATCATGATAGACCAACAAAAACTTTATTTCAAACTTAATCATGATAGACCAATAAATACTTTATTTCAAACTTAATCATGATAGACCAATAAATACTTTATGTCAAACTTAATCATGATAGACCAATAAATACTTTATTTCAAACTTAATCATGATAGACCAATAAATACTTTATTTCAAACTTAATCATGATAGACCAACAAAAACTTTATTTCAAACTTAATCATGATAGACCAATAAATACTTTATTTCAAACTTAATCATGATAGACCAATAAATACTTTATTTCAAACTTAATCATGATAGACCAATAAATACTTTATTTCAAACTTAATCATGATAGACCAACAAAAAATTTATTTCAAACTAAATCATGATAGACCAATAAATACTTTATTTCAAACTTAATCATGATAGACCAACAAAAACTTTATTTCAAACTTAAGTGTGGTAGACCAATAAATACTTTATTTCAAATTTAATCATGATAGACCAACAAAAACTTTTTTTCAAACTTAATCATGATAGACCAATAAATACTTTATTTCAAACTTAATCATGATAGACCAACAAAAACTTTATTTCAAACTTAATCATGATAGACCAATAAATACTTTATTTCAAACTTAATCATGATAGACCAACAAAAACTTTATTTCAAACTTAATCATGATAGACCAATAAATACTTTATTTCAAACTTAATCATGATAGACCAATAAATACTTTATTTCAAACTTAATCATGATAGACCTACAAACACTTTATTTCAAACTTAATCATGATAGACCAATAAATACTTTATTTCAAACTTAATCATGATAGACCAATAAATACTTTATTTCAAACTTAATCATGATAGACCAACAAAAACTTTATTTCAAACTTAATCATGATAGACCAATAAATACTTTATTTCAAACTTAATCATGATAAACCAACAAACACTTTATTTCAAACTTAATCATGATACACCAATAAATACTTTATTTCAAACTTAATCATGATAGACCAATAAATACTTTATTTCAAACTTAATCATGATAGACCAACAAAAACTTTATTTCAAACTTAATCATGATAGACCAATAAATACTTTATTTCAAACTTAATCATGATAGACCAATAAATACTTTATTTCAAACTTAATCATGATAGACCAATAAATACTTTATTTCAAACTTAATCATGATAGACCAACAAAAACTTTATTTCAAACTTAAGTGTGGTAGACCAATAAATACTTTATTTCAAACTTAATCATGATAGACCAACAAAAACTTTATTTCAAACTTAATCATGATAGACCAATAAATACTTTATTTCAAACTTAATCATGATAGACCAATAAATACTTTATTTCAAACTTAATCATGATAGACCAATAAATACTTTATTTTAAACTTAATCATGATAGACCAACAAAAACTTTATTTCAAACTTAAGTGTGGTAGACCAATAAATACTTTATTTCAAACTTAATCATGATAGACCAACAAAAACTTTATTTCAAACTTAATCATGATAGACCAACAAAAACTTTATTTAAAACTTAATCATGATAGACCAATAAATACTTTATTTCAAACTTAATCATGATAGACCAATAAATACTTTATTTGAAACTTAATCATGATAGACCAATAAATACTTTATTTCAAACTTAATCATGATAGACCAACAAAAACTTTATTTCAAACTTAATCATGATAGACCAATAAATACTTTATTTCAAACTTAATCATGATAGACCAATAAATACTTTATTTCAAACTTAATCATGATAGACCTACAAACACTTTATTTCAAACTTAATCATGATAGACCAATAAATACTTTATTTCAAACTTAATCATGATAGACCAATAAATACTTTATTTCAAACTTAATCATGATAGACCAACAAAAACTTTATTTCAAACTTAATCATGATAGACCAATAAATACTTTATTTCAAACTTAATCATGATAAACCAACAAACACTTTATTTCAAACTTAATCATGATAGACCAATAAATACTTTATTTCAAACTTAATCATGATAGACCAATAAATACTTTATTTCAAACTTAATCATGATAGACCAACAAAAACTTTATTTCAAACTTAATCATGATAGACCAATAAATACTTTATTTCAAACTTAATCATGATAGACCAACAAAAACTTTATTTCAAACTTAATCATGATAGACCAATAAATACTTTATTTCAAACTTAATCATGATAGACCAACAAAAACTTTATTTCAAACTTAAGTGTGGTAGACCAATAAATACTTTATTTCAAACTTAATCATGATAGACCAACAAAAACTTTATTTCAAACTTAATCATGATAGACCAATAAATACTTTATTTCAAACTTAATCATGATAGACCAATAAATACTTTATTTCAAACTTAATCATGATAGACCAATAAATACTTTATTTTAAACTTAATCATGATAGACCAACAAAAACTTTATTTCAAACTTAAGTGTGGTAGACCAATAAATACTTTATTTCAAACTTAATCATGATAGACCAACAAAAACTTTATTTCAAACTTAATCATGATAGACCAACAAAAACTTTATTTAAAACTTAATCATGATAGACCAATAAATACTTTATTTCAAACTTAATCATGATAGACCAATAAATACTTTATTTGAAACTTAATCATGATAGACCAACAAAAACTTTATTTACAAACTTAAGTGTGGTAGACCAATAAATACTTTATTTCAAACTTAATCATGATAGACCAACAAAAACTTTATTTCAAACTTAATCATGATAGACCAATAAATACTTTATTTCAAACTTAATCATGATAGACCAATAAATACTTTATTTCAAACTTAATCATGATAGACCAACAAACACTTTATTTCAAACTTAATCATGATAGACCAATAAATACTTTATTTCAAACTTAATCATGATAGACCAATAAATACTTTATTTCAAACTTAATCATGATAGACCAACAAAAACTTTATTTCAAACTTAATCATGATAGACCAATAAATACTTAATTTACAACTTAATCATGATAGACCAACAAACACTTTATTTCAAACTTAATCATGATAGACCAATAAATACTTTATTTCAAACTTAATCATGATAGACCAATAAATACTTTATTTCAAACTTAATCATGATAGACCAATAAATACTTTATTTCAAACTTAATCATGATAGACCAATAAATACTTTATTTCAAACTTAATCATGATAGACCAATAAATACTTTATTTCAAACTTAATCATGATAGACCAACAAAAACTTTATTTCAAACTTAAGTGTGGTAGACCAATAAATACTTTATTTCAAACTTAATCATGATAGACAAACAAAAACTTTATTTCAAACTTAATCATGATAGACCAATAAATACTTTATTTCAAACTTAATCATGATAGACCAATAAATACTTTATTTCAAACTTAATCATGATAGACCAATAAATACTTTATTTCAAACTTAATCATGATAGACCAACAAAAACTTTATTTAAAACTTAATCATGATAGACCAATAAATACTTTATTTCAAACTTAATCATGATAGACCAATAAATACTTTATTTCAAACTTAATCATGATAGACCAATAAATACTTTATTTCAAACTTAATCATGATAGACCAATAAATACTTTATTTCAAACTTAATCATGATAGACCAACAAAAACTTTATTTCAAACTTAATCATGATAGACCAATGAATACTTTATTTTAAACTTAATCATGATAGACCAACAAAAACTTTATTTCAAACTTAAGTGTGGTAGACCAATAAATACTTTATTTCAAATATAATCATGATAGACCAACAAAAACTTTTTTTCACACTTAATCATGATAGACCAATAAATACTTTATTTCAAACTTAATCATGATAGACCAACAAAAACTTTATTTCAAACTTAATCATGATAGACCAATAAATACTTTATTTCAAACTTAATCATGATAGACCAATAAATACTTTATTTCAAACTTAATCATGATAGACCAACAAACACTTTATTTCAAACTTAATCATGATAGACCAATAAATACTTTATTTCAAACTTAATCATGATAGACCAATAAATACTTTATTTCAAACTTAATCATGATAGACCAACTAAAACTTTATTTCAAACTTAATCATGATAGACCAATAAATACTTTATTTCAAACTTGATCATGATAGACCAACAAACACTTTATTTCAAACTTAATCATGATAGACCAATAAATACTTTATTTCAAACTTAATCATGATAGACCAATAAATACTTTATTTCAAACTTAATCATGATAGACCAACAAAAACTTTATTTCAAACTTAATCATGATAGACCAATAAATACTTTATTTCAAACTTAATCATGATAGACCAATAAATACTTTATTTCAAACTTAATCATGATAGACCAATAAATACTTTATTTCAAACTTAATCATGATAGACCAACAAAAACTTTATTTCAAACTTAAGTGTGGTAGACAAATAAATACTTTATTTCAAACTTAATCATGATAGACCAACAAAAACTTTATTTCAAACTTAATCATGATAGACCAATAAATACTTTATTTCAAACTTAATCATGATAGACCAATAAATACTTTGTTTCAAACTTAATCATGATAGACCAATAAATACTTTATTTTAAACTTAATCATGATAGACCAACAAAAACTTTATTTCAAACTTAAGTGTGGTAGACCAATAAATACTTTATTTCAAACTTAATCATGATAGACCAACAAAAACTTTATTTCAAACTTAATCATGATAGACCAACAAAAACTTTATTTAAAACTTAATCATGATAGACCAATAAATACTTTATTTCAAACTTAATCATGATAGACCAATAAATACTTTATTTCAAACTTAATCATGATAGACCAACAAAAACTTTATTTACAAACTTAAGTGTGGTAGACCAATAAATACTTTATTTCAAACTTAATCATGATAGACCAACAAAAACTTTATTTCAAACTTAATCATGATAGACCAATAAATACTTTATTTCAAACTTAATCATGATAGACCAATAAATACTTTATTTCAAACTTAATCATGATAGACCAACAAACACTTTATTTCAAACTTAATCATGATAGACCAATAAATACTTTATTTCAAACTTAATCATGATAGACTAATAAATACTTTATTTCAAACTTAATCATGATAGACCAACAAAAACTTTATTTCAAACTTAATCATGATAGACCAATAAATACTTTATTTCAAACTTAATCATGATAGACCAATAAATACTTTATTTCAAACTTAATCATGATAGACCAATAAATACTTTATTTTAAACTTAATCATGATAGACCAACAAAAACTTTATTTCAAACTTAAGTGTGGTAGACCAATAAATACTTTATTTCAAACTTAATCATGATAGACCAACAAAAACTTTATTTCAAACTTAATCATGATAGACCAACAAAAACTTTATTTAAAACTTAATCATGATAGACCAATAAATACTTTATTTCAAACTTAATCATGATAGACCAATAAATACTTTATTGGAAACTTAATCATGATAGACCAACAAAAACTTTATTTACAAACTTAAGTGTGGTAGACCAATAAATACTTTATTTCAAACTTAATCATGATAGACCAACAAAAACTTTATTTCAAACTTAATCATGATAGACCAATAAATACTTTATTTCAAACTTAATCATGATAGACCAATAAATACTTTATTTCAAACTTAATCATGATAGACCAACAAACACTTTATTTCAAACTTAATCATGATAGACCAATAAATACTTTATTTCAAACTTAATCATGATAGACCAATAAATACTTTATTTCAAACTTAATCATGATAGACCAATAAATACTTAATTTCAAACTTAATCATGATAGACCAACAAACACTTTATTTCAAACTTAATCATGATAGACCAATAAATACTTTATTTCAAACTTAATCATGATAGACCAACAAATACTTTATTTCAAACTTAATCATGATAGACCAACAAAAACTTTATTTCAAACTTAATCATGATAGACCAATAAATACTTTATTTCAAACTTAATCATGATAGACCAATAAATACTTTATTTCAAACTTAATCATGATAGACCAATAAATACTTTATTTCAAACTTAATCATGATAGACCAACAAAAACTTTATTTCAAACTAAATCATGATAGACCAATAAATACTTTATTTCAAACTTAATCATGATAGACAAACAAAAACTTTATTTCAAACTTAAGTGTGGTAGACCAATAAATACTTTATTTCAAATTTAATCATGATAGACCAACAAAAACTTTTTTTCAAACTTAATCATGATAGACCAATAAATACTTTATTTCAAACTTAATCATGATAGACCAACAAACACTTTATTTCAAACTTAATCATGATAGACCAATAAATACTTTATTTCAAACTTAATCATGATAGACCAACAAAAACTTTATTTCAAACTTAATCATGATAGACCAATAAATACTTTATTTCAAACTTAATCATGATAGACCAATAAATACTTTATTTCAAACTTAATCATGATAGATCTACAAACACTTTATTTCAAACTTAATCATGATAGACCAATAAATACTTTATTTCAAACTTAATCATGATAGACCAATAAATACTTTATTTCAAACTTAATCATGATAGACCAACAAAAACTTTATTTCAAACTTAATCATGATAGACCAATAAATACTTTATTTCAAACTTAATCATGATAAACCAACAAACACTTTATTTCAAACTTAATCATGATAGACCAATAAATACTTTATTTCAAACTTAATCATGATAGACCAATAAATACTTTATTTCAAACTTAATCATGATAGACCAACAAAAACTTTATTTCAAACTTAATCATGATAGACCAATAAATACTTTATTTCAAACTTAATCATGATAGACCAATAAATACTTTATTTCAAACTTAATCATGATAGACCAATAAATACTTTATTTCAAACTTAATCATGATAGACCAACAAAAACTTTATTTCAAACTTAAGTGTGGTAGACAAATAAATACTTTATTTCAAACTTAATCATGATAGACCAACAAAAACTTTATTTCAAACTTAATCATGATAGACCAATAAATACTTTATTTCAAACTTAATCATGATAGACCAATAAATACTTTATTTCAAACTTAATCATGATAGACCAATAAATACTTTATTTTAAACTTAATCATGATAGACCAACAAAAACTTTATTTCAAACTTAAGTGTGGTAGACCAATAAATACTTTATTTCAAACTTAATCATGATAGACCAACAAAAACTTTATTTCAAACTTAATCATGATAGACCAACAAAAACTTTATTTAAAACTTAATCATGATAGACCAATAAATACTTTATTTCAAACTTAATCATGATAGACCAATAAATACTTTATTTGAAACTTAATCATGATAGACCAACAAAAACTTTATTTACAAACTTAAGTGTGGTAGACCAATAAATACTTTATTTCAAACTTAATCATGATAGACCAACAAAAACTTTATTTCAAACTTAATCATGATAGACCAATAAATACTTTATTTCAAACTTAATCATGATAGACCAATAAATACTTTATTTCAAACTTAATCATGATAGACCAACAAACACTTTATTTCAAACTTAATCATGATAGACCAATAAATACTTTATTTCAAACTTAATCATGATAGACTAATAAATACTTTATTTCAAACTTAATCATGATAGACCAACAAAAACTTTATTTCAAACTTAATCATGATAGACCAATAAATACTTTATTTCAAACTTAATCATGATAGACCAATAAATACTTTATTTCAAACTTAATCATGATAGACCAATAAATACTTTATTTTAAACTTAATCATGATAGACCAACAAAAACTTTATTTCAAACTTAAGTGTGGTAGACCAATAAATACTTTATTTCAAACTTAATCATGATAGACCAACAAAAACTTTATTTCAAACTTAATCATGATAGACCAACAAAAACTTTATTTAAAACTTAATCATGATAGACCAATAAATACTTTATTTCAAACTTAATCATGATAGACCAATAAATACTTTATTGGAAACTTAATCATGATAGACCAACAAAAACTTTATTTACAAACTTAAGTGTGGTAGACCAATAAATACTTTATTTCAAACTTAATCATGATAGACCAACAAAAACTTTATTTCAAACTTAATCATGATAGACCAATAAATACTTTATTTCAAACTTAATCATGATAGACCAATAAATACTTTATTTCAAACTTAATCATGATAGACCAACAAACACTTTATTTCAAACTTAATCATGATAGACCAATAAATACTTTATTTCAAACTTAATCATGATAGACCAATAAATACTTTATTTCAAACTTAATCATGATAGACCAATAAATACTTAATTTCAAACTT
Source organism: Sepiola atlantica (assembly GCA_963556195.1). Classification (NCBI taxonomy): domain Eukaryota; kingdom Metazoa; phylum Mollusca; class Cephalopoda; order Sepiida; family Sepiolidae; genus Sepiola; species Sepiola atlantica. The sequence goes on from CAUVYP010000789.1 coordinate 45,964, forward strand.
AATCATGATAGACCAACAAACACTTTATTTCAAACTTAATCATGATAGACCAATAAATACTTTATTTCAAACTTAATCATGATAGACCAACAAATACTTTATTTCAAACTTAATCATGATAGACCAACAAAAACTTTATTTCAAACTTAATCATGATAGACCAATAAATACTTTATTTCAAACTTAATCATGATAGACCAATAAATACTTTATTTCAAACTTAATCATGATAGACCAATAAATACTTTATTTCAAACTTAATCATGATAGACCAACAAAAACTTTATTTCAAACTAAATCATGATAGACCAATAAATACTTTATTTCAAACTTAATCATGATAGACAAACAAAAACTTTATTTCAAACTTAAGTGTGGTAGACCAATAAATACTTTATTTCAAATTTAATCATGATAGACCAACAAAAACTTTTTTTCAAACTTAATCATGATAGACCAATAAATACTTTATTTCAAACTTAATCATGATAGACCAACAAACACTTTATTTCAAACTTAATCATGATAGACCAATAAATACTTTATTTCAAACTTAATCATGATAGACCAACAAAAACTTTATTTCAAACTTAATCATGATAGACCAATAAATACTTTATTTCAAACTTAATCATGATAGACCAATAAATACTTTATTTCAAACTTAATCATGATAGATCTACAAACACTTTATTTCAAACTTAATCATGATAGACCAATAAATACTTTATTTCAAACTTAATCATGATAGACCAATAAATACTTTATTTCAAACTTAATCATGATAGACCAACAAAAACTTTATTTCAAACTTAATCATGATAGACCAATAAATACTTTATTTCAAACTTAATCATGATAAACCAACAAACACTTTATTTCAAACTTAATCATGATAGACCAATAAATACTTTATTTCAAACTTAATCATGATAGACCAATAAATACTTTATTTCAAACTTAATCATGATAGACCAACAAAAACTTTATTTCAAACTTAATCATGATAGACCAATAAATACTTTATTTCAAACTTAATCATGATAGACCAATAAATACTTTATTTCAAACTTAATCATGATAGACCAATAAATACTTTATTTCAAACTTAATCATGATAGACCAACAAAAACTTTATTTCAAACTTAAGTGTGGTAGACCAATAAATACTTTATTTCAAACTTAATCATGATAGACCAACAAAAACTTTATTTCAAACTTAATCATGATAGACCAATAAATACTTTATTACAAACTTAATCATGATAGACCAATAAATACTTTATTTCAAACTTAATCATGATAGACCAATAAATACTTTATCTTAAACTTAATCATGATAGACCAACAAAAACTTTATTTCAAACTTAAGTGTGGTAGACCAATAAATACTTTATTTCAAACTTAATCATGATAGACCAACAAAAACTTTATTTCAAACTTAATCATGATAGACCAATAAATACTTTATTTCAAACTTAATCATGATAAACCAATAAATACTTTATTTCAAACTTAATCATGATAGACCAATAAATACTTTATTTCAAACTTAATCATGATAGACCAACAAAAACTATATTTCAAACTTAAGTGTGGTAGACCAATAAATACTTTATTTCAAACTTAATCATGATAGACCAACAAAAACTTTATTTCAAACTTAATCATGATAGACCAATAAATACGTTATTTCAAACTTAATCATGATAGACCAATAAATACTTTATTTCAAACTTAATCATGATAGACCAACAAACACTTTATTTCAAACTTAATCATGATAGACCAATAAATACTTTATTTCAAACTTAATCATGATAGACCAATAAATACTTTATTTCAAACTTAATCATGATAGACCAACAAAAACTTTATTTCAAACTTAATCATGATAGACCAATAAATACTTTATTTCAAACTTAATCATGATAGACCAATAAATACTTTATTTCAAACTTAATCATGATAGACCAATAAATACTTTATTTCAAACTTAATCATGATAGACCAACAAAAACTTTATTTCAAACTTAATCATGATAGACCAATAAATACTTTATTTCAAACTTAATCATGATAGACCAATAAATACTTTATTTCAAACTTAATCATGATAGACAAATAAATACTTTATTTCAAACTTAATCATGATAGACCAACAAAAACTTTATTTCAAACTAAATCATGATAGACCAATAAATACTTTATTTCAAACTTAATCATGATAGACCAACAAACGTTTTATTTCAAACTTAATCATGATAGACCAATAAATACTTTATTTCAAACTTAATCATGATAGACCAACAAAAACTTTATTTCAAACTTAATCATGATAGACCAATAAATACTTTATTTCAAACTTAATCATGATAGACCAATAAATACTTTATTTCAAACTTAATCATGATAGACCAACAAACACTTTATTTCAAACTTAATCATGATAGACCAATAAATACTTTATTTCAAACTTAATCATGATAGACCAATAAATACTTTATTTCAAACTTAATCATGATAGACCAACAAAAACTTTATTTCAAACTTAATCATGATAGACCAATAAATACTTTATTTCAAACTTGATCATGATAGACCAACAAACACTTTATTTCAAACTTAATCATGATAGACCAATAAATACTTTATTTCAAACTTAATCATGATAGACCAATAAATACTTTATTTCAAACTTAATCATGATAGACCAACAAAAACTTTATTTCAAACTTAATCATGATAGACCAATAAATACTTTATTTCAAACTTAATCATGATAGACCAATAAATACTTTATTTCAAACTTAATCATGATAGACCAATAAATACTTTATTTCAAACTTAATCATGATAGACCAACAAAAACTTTATTTCAAACTTAAGTGTGGTAGACCAATAAATACTTTATTTCAAACTTAATCATGATAGACCAACAAAAACTTTATTTCAAACTTAATCATGATAGACCAATACATACTTTATTTCAAACTTAATCATGATAGACCAATAAATACTTTATTTCAAACTTAATCATGATAGACCAATAAATACTTTATTTTAAACTTAATCATGATAGACCAACAAAAACTTTATTTCAAACTTAAGTGTGGTAGACCAATAAATACTTTATTTCAAACTTAATCATGATAGACCAACAAAAACTTTATTTCAAACTTAATCATGATAGACCAACAAAAACTTTATTTAAAACTTAATCATGATAGACCAATAAATACTTTATTTCAAACTTAATCATGATAGACCAATAAATACTTTATTTGAAACTTAATCATGATAGACCAACAAAAACTTTATTTACAAACTTAAGTGTGGTAGACCAATAAATACTTTATTTCAAACTTAATCATGATAGACCAACAAAAACTTTATTTCAAACTTAATCATGATAGACCAATAAATACTTTATTTCAAACTTAATCATGATAGACCAATAAATACTTTATTTCAAACTTAATCATGATAGACCAACAAACACTTTATTTCAAACTTAATCATGATAGACCAATAAATACTTTATTTCAAACTTAATCATGATAGACCAATAAATACTTTATTTCAAACTTAATCATGATAGACCAACAAAAACTTTATTTCAAACTTAATCATGATAGACCAATAAATACTTAATTTCAAACTTAATCATGATAGACCAACAAACACTTTATTTCAAACTTAATCATGATAGACCAATAAATACTTTATTTCAAACTTAATCATGATAGACCAACAAATACTTTATTTCAAACTTAATCATGATAGACCAACAAACACTTTATTTCAAACTTAATCATGATAGACCAATAAATACTTTATTTCAAACTTAATCATGATAGACCAACAAAAACTTTATTTCAAACTTAATCATGATAGACCAATAAATACTTTATTTCAAACTTAATCATGATAGACCAATAAATACTTTATTTCAAACTTAATCATGATAGACCAACAAACACTTTATTTCAAACTTAATCATGATAGACCAATAAATACTTTATTTCAAACTTAATCATGATAGACCAATAAATACTTTATTTCAAACTTAATCATGATAGACCAACAAAAACTTTATTTCAAACTTAATCATGATAGACCAATAAATACTTTATTTCAAACTTGATCATGATAGACCAACAAACACTTTATTTCAAACTTAATCATGATAGACCAATAAATACTTTATTTCAAACTTAATCATGATAGACCAATAAATACTTTATTTCAAACTTAATCATGATAGACCAACAAAAACTTTATTTCAAACTTAATCATGATAGACCAATAAATACTTTATTTCAAACTTAATCATGATAGACCAATAAATACTTTATTTCAAACTTAATCATGATAGACCAATAAATACTTTATTTCAAACTTAATCATGATAGACCAACAAAAACTTTATTTCAAACTTAAGTGTGGTAGACCAATAAATACTTTATTTCAAACTTAATCATGATAGACCAACAAAAACTTTATTTCAAACTTAATCATGATAGACCAATAAATACTTTATTTCAAACTTAATCATGATAGACCAATAAATACTTTATTTCAAACTTAATCATGATAGACCAATAAATACTTTATTTTAAACTTAATCATGATAGACCAACAAAAACTTTATTTCAAACTTAAGTGTGGTAGACCAATAAATACTTTATTTCAAACTTAATCATGATAGACCAACAAAAACTTTATTTCAAACTTAATCATGATAGACCAACAAAAACTTTATTTAAAACTTAATCATGATAGACCAATAAATACTTTATTTCAAACTTAATCATGATAGACCAATAAATACTTTATTTGAAACTTAATCATGATAGACCAACAAAAACTGTATTTACAAACTTAAGTGTGGTAGACCAATAAATACTTTATTTCAAACTTAATCATGATAGACCAACAAAAACTTTATTTCAAACTTAATCATGATAGACCAATAAATACTTTATTTCAAACTTAATCATGATAGACCAATAAATACTTTATTTCAAACTTAATCATGATAGACCAACAAACACTTTATTTCAAACTTAATCATGATAGACCAATAAATACTTTATTTCAAACTTAATCATGATAGACCAATAAATACTTTATTTCAAACTTAATCATGATAGACCAACAAAAACTTTATTTCAAACTTAATCATGATAGACCAATAAATACTTAATTTCAAACTTAATCATGATAGACCAACAAACACTTTATTTCAAACTTAATCATGATAGACCAATAAATACTTTATTTCAAACTTAATCATGATAGACCAACAAATACTTTATTTCAAACTTAATCATGATAGACCAACAAAAACTTTATTTCAAACTTAATCATGATAGACCAATAAATACTTTATTTAAAACTTAATCATGATAGACCAATAAATACTTTATTTCAAACTTAATCATGATAGACCAATAAATACTTTATTTCAAACTTAATCATGATAGACCAACAAAAACTTTATTTCAAACTTAATCATGATAGACCAATAAATACTTTATTTCAAACTTAATCATGATAGACCAATAAATACTTTATTTCAAACTTAATCATGATAGACCAATAAATACTTTATTTCAAACTTAATCATGATAGACCAATAAATACTTTATTTCAAACTTAATCATGATAGACCAATAAATACTTTATTTCAAACTTAATCATGATAGACCAATAAATACTTTATTTCAAACTTAATCATGATAGACCAACAAAAACTTTATTTCAAACTAAATCATGATAGACCAATAAATACTTTATTTCAAACTTAATCATGATAGACCAACAAAAACTTTATTTCAAACTTAAGTGTGGTAGACCAATAAATACTTTATTTCAAATTTAATCATGATAGACCAACAAAAACTTTTTTTCAAACTTAATCATGATAGACCAATAAATACTTTATTTCAAACTTAATCATGATAGACCAACAAAAACTTTATTTCAAACTTAATCATGATAGACCAATAAATACTTTATTTCAAACTTAATCATGATAGACCAACAAAAACTTTATTTCAAACTTAATCATGATAGACCAATAAATACTTTATTTCAAACTTAATCATGATAGACCAATAAATACTTTATTTCAAACTTAATCATGATAGACCTACAAACACTTTATTTCAAACTTAATCATGATAGACCAATAAATACTTTATTTCAAACTTAATCATGATAGACCAATAAATACTTTATTTCAAACTTAATCATGATAGACCAACAAAAACTTTATTTCAAACTTAATCATGATAGACCAATAAATACTTTATTTCAAACTTAATCATGATAAACCAACAAACACTTTATTTCAAACTTAATCATGATAGACCAATAAATACTTTATTTCAAACTTAATCATGATAGACCAATAAATACTTTATTTCAAACTTAATCATGATAGACCAACAAAAACTTTATTTCAAACTTAATCATGATAGACCAATAAATACTTTATTTCAAACTTAATCATGATAGACCAATAAATACTTTATTTCAAACTTAATCATGATAGACCAATAAATACTTTATTTCAAACTTAATCATGATAGACCAACAAAAACTTTATTTCAAACTTAAGTGTGGTAGACCAATAAATACTTTATTTCAAACTGAATCATGATAGACCAACAAAAACTTTATTTCAAACTTAATCATGATAGACCAATAAATACTTTATTTCAAACTTAATCATGATAGACCAATAAATACTTTATTTCAAACTTGATCATGATAGACCAACAAACACTTTATTTCAAACTTAATCATGATAGACCAATAAATACTTTATTTCAAACTTAATCATGATAGACCAATAAATACTTTATTTCAAACTTAATCATGATAGACCAACAAAAACTTTATTTCAAACTTAATCATGATAGACCAATAAATACTTTATTTCAAACTTAATCATGATAGACCAATAAATACTTTATTTCAAACTTAATCATGATAGACCAATAAATACTTTATTTCAAACTTAATCATGATAGACCAACAAAAACTTTATTTCAAACTTAAGTGTGGTAGACCAATAAATATTTTATTTCAAACTTAATCATGATAGACCAACAAAAACTTTATTTCAAACTTAATCATGATAGACCAATAAATACTTTATTTCAAACTTAATCATGATAGACCAATAAATACTTTATTTCAAACTTAATCATGATAGACCAATAAATACTTTATTTTAAACTTAATCATGATAGACCAACAAAAACTTTATTTCAAACTTAAGTGTGGTAGACCAATAAATACTTTATTTCAAACTTAATCATGATAGACCAACAAAAACTTTATTTCAAACTTAATCATGATAGACCAACAAAAACTTTATTTAAAACTTAATCATGATAGACCAATAAATACTTTATTTCAAACTTAATCATGATAGACCAATAAATACTTTATTTGAAACTTAATCATGATAGACCAACAAAAACTGTATTTACAAACTTAAGTGTGGTAGACCAATAAATACTTTATTTCAAACTTAATCATGATAGACCAACAAAAACTTTATTTCAAACTTAATCATGATAGACCAATAAATACTTTATTTCAAACTTAATCATGATAGACCAATAAATACTTTATTTCAAACTTAATCATGATAGACCAACAAACACTTTATTTCAAACTTAATCATGATAGACCAATAAATACTTTATTTCAAACTTAATCATGATAGACCAATAAATACTTTATTTCAAACTTAATCATGATAGACCAACAAAAACTTTATTTCAAACTTAATCATGATAGACCAATAAATACTTAATTTCAAACTTAATCATGATAGACCAACAAACACTTTATTTCAAACTTAATCATGATAGACCAATAAATACTTTATTTCAAACTTAATCATGATAGACCAACAAATACTTTATTTCAAACTTAATCATGATAGACCAACAAAAACTTTATTTCAAACTTAATCATGATAGACCAATAAATACTTTATTTAAAACTTAATCATGATAGACCAATAAATACTTTATTTCAAACTTAATCATGATAGACCAATAAATACTTTATTTCAAACTTAATCATGATAGACCAACAAAAACTTTATTTCAAACTTAATCATGATAGACCAATAAATACTTTATTTCAAACTTAATCATGATAGACCAATAAATACTTTATTTCAAACTTAATCATGATAGACCAATAAATACTTTATTTCAAACTTAATCATGATAGACCAATAAATACTTTATTTCAAACTTAATCATGATAGACCAATAAATACTTTATTTCAAACTTAATCATGATAGACCAATAAATACTTTATTTCAAACTTAATCATGATAGACCAACAAAAACTTTATTTCAAACTAAATCATGATAGACCAATAAATACTTTATTTCAAACTTAATCATGATAGACCAACAAAAACTTTATTTCAAACTTAAGTGTGGTAGACCAATAAATACTTTATTTCAAATTTAATCATGATAGACCAACAAAAACTTTTTTTCAAACTTAATCATGATAGACCAATAAATACTTTATTTCAAACTTAATCATGATAGACCAACAAAAACTTTATTTCAAACTTAATCATGATAGACCAATAAATACTTTATTTCAAACTTAATCATGATAGACCAACAAAAACTTTATTTCAAACTTAATCATGATAGACCAATAAATACTTTATTTCAAACTTAATCATGATAGACCAATAAATACTTTATTTCAAACTTAATCATGATAGACCTACAAACACTTTATTTCAAACTTAATCATGATAGACCAATAAATACTTTATTTCAAACTTAATCATGATAGACCAATAAATACTTTATTTCAAACTTAATCATGATAGACCAACAAAAACTTTATTTCAAACTTAATCATGATAGACCAATAAATACTTTATTTCAAACTTAATCATGATAAACCAACAAACACTTTATTTCAAACTTAATCATGATAGACCAATAAATACTTTATTTCAAACTTAATCATGATAGACCAATAAATACTTTATTTCAAACTTAATCATGATAGACCAACAAAAACTTTATTTCAAACTTAATCATGATAGACCAATAAATACTTTATTTCAAACTTAATCATGATAGACCAATAAATACTTTATTTCAAACTTAATCATGATAGACCAATAAATACTTTATTTCAAACTTAATCATGATAGACCAACAAAAACTTTATTTCAAACTTAAGTGTGGTAGACCAATAAATACTTTATTTCAAACTGAATCATGATAGACCAACAAAAACTTTATTTCAAACTTAATCATGATAGACCAATAAATACTTTATTTCAAACTTAATCATGATAGACCAATAAATACTTTATTTCAAACTTAATCATGATAGACCAATAAATACTTTATTTTAAACTTAATCATGATAGACCAACAAAAACTTTATTTCAAACTTAAGTGTGGTAGACCAATAAATACTTTATTTCAAACTTAATCATGATAGACCAACAAAAACTTTATTTCAAACTTAATCATGATAGACCAACAAAAACTTTATTTAAAACTTAATCATGATAGACCAATAAATACTTTATTTCAAACTTAATCATGATAGACCAATAAATACTTTATTTGAAACTTAATCATGATAGACCAATAAATACTTTATTTCAAACTTAATCATGATAGACCAACAAAAACTTTATTTCAAACTTAATCATGATAGACCAATAAATACTTTATTTCAAACTTAATCATGATAGACCAATAAATACTTTATTTCAAACTTAATCATGATAGACCTACAAACACTTTATTTCAAACTTAATCATGATAGACCAATAAATACTTTATTTCAAACTTAATCATGATAGACCAATAAATACTTTATTTCAAACTTAATCATGATAGACCAACAAAAACTTTATTTCAAACTTAATCATGATAGACCAATAAATACTTTATTTCAAACTTAATCATGATAAACCAACAAACACTTTATTTCAAACTTAATCATGATAGACCAATAAATACTTTATTTCAAACTTAATCATGATAGACCAATAAATACTTTATTTCAAACTTAATCATGATAGACCAACAAAAACTTTATTTCAAACTTAATCATGATAGACCAATAAATACTTTATTTCAAACTTAATCATGATAGACCAATAAATACTTTATTTCAAACTTAATCATGATAGACCAATAAATACTTTATTTCAAACTTAATCATGATAGACCAACAAAAACTTTATTTCAAACTTAAGTGTGGTAGACCAATAAATACTTTATTTCAAACTTAATCATGATAGACCAACAAAACTTTATTTCAAACTTAATCATGATAGACCAATAAATACTTTATTTCAAACTTAATCATGATAGACCAATAAATACTTTATTTCAAACTTAATCATGATAGACCAATAAATACTTTATTTTAAACTTAATCATGATAGACCAACAAAAACTTTATTTCAAACTTAAGTGTGGTAGACCAATAAATACTTTATTTCAAACTTAATCATGATAGACCAACAAAAACTTTATTTCAAACTTAATCATGATAGACCAACAAAAACTTTATTTAAAACTTAATCATGATAGACCAATAAATACTTTATTTCAAACTTAATCATGATAGACCAATAAATACTTTATTTGAAACTTAATCATGATAGACCAACAAAAACTTTATTTACAAACTTAAGTGTGGTAGACCAATAAATACTTTATTTCAAACTTAATCATGATAGACCAACAAAAACTTTATTTCAAACTTAATCATGATAGACCAATAAATACTTTATTTCAAACTTAATCATGATAGACCAATAAATACTTTATTTCAAACTTAATCATGATAGACCAACAAACACTTTATTTCAAACTTAATCATGATAGACCAATAAATACTTTATTTCAAACTTAATCATGATAGACCAATAAATACTTTATTTCAAACTTAATCATGATAGACCAACAAAAACTTTATTTCAAACTTAATCATGATAGACCAATAAATACTTAATTTCAAACTTAATCATGATAGACCAACAAACACTTTATTTCAAACTTAATCATGATAGACCAATAAATACTTTATTTCAAACTTAATCATGATAGACCAATAAATACTTTATTTCAAACTTAATCATGATAGACCAATAAATACTTTATTTCAAACTTAATCATGATAGACCAATAAATACTTTATTTCAAACTTAATCATGATAGACCAATAAATACTTTATTTCAAACTTAATCATGATAGACCAACAAAAACTTTATTTCAAACTTAAGTGTGGTAGACCAATAAATACTTTATTTCAAACTTAATCATGATAGACCAACAAAAACTTTATTTCAAACTTAATCATGATAGACCAATAAATACTTTATTTCAAACTTAATCATGATAGACCAATAAATACTTTATTTCAAACTTAATCATGATAGACCAACAAAAACTTTATTTCAAACTTAATCATGATAGACCAATAAATACTTTATTTCAAACTTAATCATGATAGACCAATAAATACTTTATTTCAAACTTAATCATGATAGACCAATAAATACTTTATTTCAAACTTAATCATGATAGACCAATAAATACTTTATTTCAAACTTAATCATGATAGACCAACAAAAACTTTATTTCAAACTTAATCATGATAGACCAATAAATACTTTATTTCAAACTTAATCATGATAGACCAATAAATACTTTATTTCAAACTTAATCATGATAGACCAATAAATACTTTATTTCAAACTTAATCATGATAGACCAATAAATACTTTATTTCAAACTTAATCATGATAGACCAACAAAAACTTTATTTCAAACTTAAGTGTGGTAGACCAATAAATACTTTATTTCAAATTTAATCATGATAGACCAACAAAAACTTTTTTTCAAACTTAATCATGATAGACCAATAAATACTTTATTTCAAACTTAATCATGATAGACCAACAAAAACTTTATTTCAAACTTAATCATGATAGACCAATAAATACTTTATTTCAAACTTAATCATGATAGACCAACAAAAACTTTATTTCAAACTTAATCATGATAGACCAATAAATACTTTATTTCAAACTTAATCATGATAGACCAATAAATACTTTATTTCAAACTTAATCATGATAGACCTACAAACACTTTATTTCAAACTTAATCATGATAGACCAATAAATACTTTATTTCAAACTTAATCATGATAGACCAATAAATACTTTATTTCAAACTTAATCATGATAGACCAACAAAAACTTTATTTCAAACTTAATCATGATAGACCAATAAATACTTTATTTCAAACTTAATCATGATAAACCAACAAACACTTTATTTCAAACTTAATCATGATAGACCAATAAAAACTTTATTTCAAACTTAATCATGATAGACCAATAAATACTTTATTTCAAACTTAATCATGATAGACCAACAAAAACTTTATTTCAAACTTAATCATGATAGACCAATAAATACTTTATTTCAAACTTAATCATGATAGACCAATAAATACTTTATTTCAAACTTAATCATGATAGACCAATAAATACTTTATTTCAAACTTAATCATGATAGACCAACAAAAACTTTATTTCAAACTTAAGTGTGGTAGACCAATAAATACTTTATTTCAAACTGAATCATGATAGACCAACAAAAACTTTATTTCAAACTTAATCATGATAGACCAATAAATACTTTATTTCAAACTTAATCATGATAGACCAATAAATACTTTATTTCAAACTTAATCATGATAGACCAATAAATACTTTATTTTAAACTTAATCATGATAGACCAACAAAAACTTTATTTCAAACTTAAGTGTGGTAGACCAATAAATACTTTATTTCAAACTTAATCATGATAGACCAACAAAAACTTTATTTCAAACTTAATCATGATAGACCAACAAAAACTTTATTTAAAACTTAATCATGATAGACCAATAAATACTTTATTTCAAACTTAATCATGATAGACCAATAAATACTTTATTTGAAACTTAATCATGATAGACCAATAAATACTTTATTTCAAACTTAATCATGATAGACCAACAAAAACTTTATTTCAAACTTAATCATGATAGACCAATAAATACTTTATTTCAAACTTAATCATGATAGACCAATAAATACTTTATTTCAAACTTAATCATGATAGACCTACAAACACTTTATTTCAAACTTAATCATGATAGACCAATAAATACTTTATTTCAAACTTAATCATGATAGACCAATAAATACTTTATTTCAAACTTAATCATGATAGACCAACAAAAACTTTATTTCAAACTTAATCATGATAGACCAATAAATACTTTATTTCAAACTTAATCATGATAAACCAACAAACACTTTATTTCAAACTTAATCATGATAGACCAATAAATACTTTATTTCAAACTTAATCATGATAGACCAATAAATACTTTATTTCAAACTTAATCATGATAGACCAACAAAAACTTTATTTCAAACTTAATCATGATAGACCAATAAATACTTTATTTCAAACTTAATCATGATAGACCAATAAATACTTTATTTCAAACTTAATCATGATAGACCAATAAATACTTTATTTCAAACTTAATCATGATAGACCAACAAAAACTTTATTTCAAACTTAAGTGTGGTAGACCAATAAATACTTTATTTCAAACTTAATCATGATAGACCAACAAAACTTTATTTCAAACTTAATCATGATAGACCAATAAATACTTTATTTCAAACTTAATCATGATAGACCAATAAATACTTTATTTCAAACTTAATCATGATAGACCAATAAATACTTTATTTTAAACTTAATCATGATAGACCAACAAAAACTTTATTTCAAACTTAAGTGTGGTAGACCAATAAATACTTTATTTCAAACTTAATCATGATAGACCAACAAAAACTTTATTTCAAACTTAATCATGATAGACCAACAAAAACTTTATTTAAAACTTAATCATGATAGACCAATAAATACTTTATTTCAAACTTAATCATGATAGACCAATAAATACTTTATTTGAAACTTAATCATGATAGACCAACAAAAACTTTATTTACAAACTTAAGTGTGGTAGACCAATAAATACTTTATTTCAAACTTAATCATGATAGACCAACAAAAACTTTATTTCAAACTTAATCATGATAGACCAATAAATACTTTATTTCAAACTTAATCATGATAGACCAATAAATACTTTATTTCAAACTTAATCATGATAGACCAACAAACACTTTATTTCAAACTTAATCATGATAGACCAATAAATACTTTATTTTAAACTTAATCATGATAGACCAATAAATACTTTATTTCAAACTTAATCATGATAGACCAACAAAAACTTTATTTCAAACTTAATCATGATAGACCAATAAATACTTTATTTCAAACTTAATCATGATAGACCAACAAACACTTTATTTCAAACTTAATCATGATAGACCAATAAATACTTTATTTCAAACTTAATCATGATAGACCAATAAATACTTTATTTCAAACTTAATCATGATAGACCAACAAAAACTTTATTTCAAACTTAATCATGATAGACCAATAAATACTTTATTTCAAACTTAATCATGATAGACCAATAAATACTTTATTTCAAACTTAATCATGATAGACCAATAAATACTTTATTTCAAACTTAATCATGATAGACCAACAAAAACTTTATTTCAAACTTAATCATGATAGACCAATGAATACTTTATTTTAAACTTAATCATGATAGACCAACAAAAACTTTATTTCAAACTTAAGTGTGGTAGACCAATAAATACTTTATTTCAAATATAATCATGATAGACCAACAAAAACTTTTTTTCACACTTAATCATGATAGACCAATAAATACTTTATTTCAAACTTAATCATGATAGACCAATAAATACTTTATTTCAAACTTAATCATGATAGACCAATAAATACTTTATTTCAAACTTAATCATGATAGACCAACAAAAACTTTATTTCAAACTTAATCATGATAGACCAATAAATACTTTATTTCAAACTTAATCATGATAGACCAATAAATACTTTATTTCAAACTTAATCATGATAGACCAATAAATACTTTATTTCAAACTTAATCATGATAGACCAACAAAAACTTTATGTCAAACTTAAGTGTGGTAGACCAATAAATACTTTATTTCAAACTTAATCATGATAGACCAACAAAAACTTTATTTCAAACTTAATCATGATCGACCAATAAATACTTTATTTCAAACTTAATCATGATAGACCAATAAATACTTTATTTCAAACTTAATCATGATAGACCAATAAATACTTTATTTCAAACTTAATCATGATAGACCAACAAAAACTTTATTTCAAACTTAATCATGATAGACCAATAAATACTTTATTTCAAACTTAATCATGATAGACCAATAAATACTTTATTTCAAACTTAATCATGATAGACCAATAAATACTTTATTTCAAACTTAATCATGATAGACCAATAAATACTTTATTTCTAACTTAATCATGATAGACCAACAAAAACTTTATTTCAAACTTAATCATGATAGACCAATAAATACTTTATTTCAAACTTAATCATGATAGACCAATAAATACTTTATTTCAAACTTAATCATGATAGACCAATAAATACTTTATTTCAAACTTAATCATGATAGACCAACAAAAACTTTATTTAAAACTTAAGTGTGGTAGACCAATAAATACTTTATTTCAAACTTAATCATGATAGACCAACAAAAACTTTATTTCAAACTTAATCATGATAGACCAATAAATACTTTATTTCAAACTTAATCATGATAGACCAATAAATACTTTATTTCAAACTTAATCATGATAGACCAATAAATACTTTATTTTAAACTTAATCATGATAGACCAACAAAAACTTTATTTCAAACTTAAGTGTGGTAGACCAATAAATACTTTATTTCAAACTTAATCATGATAGACCAACAAAAACTTTATTTCAAACTTAATCATGATAGACCAACAAAAACTTTATTTAAAACTTAATCATGATAGACCAATAAATACTTTATTTCAAACTTAATCATGATAGACCAATAAATACTTTATTTGAAACTTAATCATGATAGACCAACAAAAACTTTATTTACAAACTTAAGTGTGGTAGACCAATAAATACTTTATTTCAAACTTAATCATGATAGACCAACAAAAACTTTATTTCAAACTTAATCATGATAGACCAATAAATACTTTATTTCAAACTTAATCATGATAGACCAATAAATACTTTATTTCAAACTTAATCATGATAGACCAACAAACACTTTATTTCGAACTTAATCATGATAGACCAATAAATACTTTATTTCAAACTTAATCATGATAGACCAATAAATACTTTATTTCAAACTTAATCATGATAGACCAACAAAAACTTTATGTCAAACTTAAGTGTGGTAGACCAATAAATACTTTATTTCAAATATAATCATGATAGACCAACAAAAACTTTTTTTCACACTTAATCATGATAGACCAATAAATACTTTATTTCAAACTTAATCATGATAGACCAATAAATACTTTATTTCAAACTTAATCATGATAGACCAATAAATACTTTATTTCAAACTTAATCATGATAGACCAACAAAAACTTTATTTCAAACTTAATCATGATAGACCAATAAATACTTTATTTCAAACTTAATCATGATAGACCAATAAATACTTTATTTCAAACTTAATCATGATAGACCAATAAATACTTTATTTCAAACTTAATCATGATAGACCAACAAAAACTTTATGTCAAACTTAAGTGTGGTAGACCAATAAATACTTTATTTCAAACTTAATCATGATAGACCAACAAAAACTTTATTTCAAACTTAATCATGATCGACCAATAAATACTTTATTTCAAACTTAATCATGATAGACCAATAAATACTTTATTTCAAACTTAATCATGATAGACCAATAAATACTTTATTTCAAACTTAATCATGATAGACCAACAAAAACTTTATTTCAAACTTAATCATGATAGACCAATAAATACTTTATTTCAAACTTAATCATGATAGACCAATAAATACTTTATTTCAAACTTAATCATGATAGACCAATAAATACTTTATTTCAAACTTAATCATGATAGACCAATAAATACTTTATTTCTAACTTAATCATGATAGACCAACAAAAACTTTATTTCAAACTTAATCATGATAGACCAATAAATACTTTATTTCAAACTTAATCATGATAGACCAATAAATACTTTATTTCAAACTTAATCATGATAGACCAATAAATACTTTATTTCAAACTTAATCATGATAGACCAACAAAAACTTTATTTAAAACTTAAGTGTGGTAGACCAATAAATACTTTATTTCAAACTTAATCATGATAGACCAACAAAAACTTTATTTCAAACTTAATCATGATAGACCAATAAATACTTTATTTCAAACTTAATCATGATAGACCAATAAATACTTTATTTCAAACTTAATCATGATAGACCAATAAATACTTTATTTCAAACTTAATCATGATAGACCAACAAAAACTTTATTTAAAACTTAAGTGTGGTAGACCAATAAATACTTTATTTCAAACTTAATCATGATAGACCAACAAAAACTTTATTTCAAACTTAATCATGATAGACCAATAAATACTTTATTTCAAACTTAATCATGATAGACCAATAAATACTTTATTTCAAACTTAATCATGATAGACCAATAAATACTTTATTTTAAACTTAATCATGATAGACCAACAAAAACTTTATTTCAAACTTAAGTGTGGTAGACCAATAAATACTTTATTTCAAACTTAATCATGATAGACCAACAAAAACTTTATTTCAAACTTAATCATGATAGACCAACAAAAACTTTATTTAAAACTTAATCATGATAGACCAATAAATACTTTATTTCAAACTTAATCATGATAGACCAATAAATACTTTATTTGAAACTTAATCATGATAGACCAACAAAAACTTTATTTACAAACTTAAGTGTGGTAGACCAATAAATACTTTATTTCAAACTTAATCATGATAGACCAACAAAAACTTTATTTCAAACTTAATCATGATAGACCAATAAATACTTTATTTCAAACTTAATCATGATAGACCAATAAATACTTTATTTCAAACTTAATCATGATAGACCAACAAACACTTTATTTCGAACTTAATCATGATAGACCAATAAATACTTTATTTCAAACTTAATCATGATAGACCAATAAATACTTTATTTCAAACTTAATCATGATAGACCAACAAAAACTTTATGTCAAACTTAAGTGTGGTAGACCAATAAATACTTTATTTCAAATATAATCATGATAGACCAACAAAAACTTTTTTTCACACTTAATCATGATAGACCAATAAATACTTTATTTCAAACTTAATCATGATAGACCAATAAATACTTTATTTCAAACTTAATCATGATAGACCAATAAATACTTTATTTCAAACTTAATCATGATAGACCAACAAAAACTTTATTTCAAACTTAATCATGATAGACCAATAAATACTTTATTTCAAACTTAATCATGATAGACCAATAAATACTTTATTTCAAACTTAATCATGATAGACCAATAAATACTTTATTTCAAACTTAATCATGATAGACCAACAAAAACTTTATGTCAAACTTAAGTGTGGTAGACCAATAAATACTTTATTTCAAACTTAATCATGATAGACCAACAAAAACTTTATTTCAAACTTAATCATGATCGACCAATAAATACTTTATTTCAAACTTAATCATGATAGACCAATAAATACTTTATTTCAAACTTAATCATGATAGACCAATAAATACTTTATTTCAAACTTAATCATGATAGACCAACAAAAACTTTATTTCAAACTTAATCATGATAGACCAATAAATACTTTATTTCAAACTTAATCATGATAGACCAATAAATACTTTATTTCAAACTTAATCATGATAGACCAATAAATACTTTATTTCAAACTTAATCATGATAGACCAATAAATACTTTATTTCTAACTTAATCATGATAGACCAACAAAAACTTTATTTCAAACTTAATCATGATAGACCAATAAATACTTTATTTCAAACTTAATCATGATAGACCAATAAATACTTTATTTCAAACTTAATCATGATAGACCAATAAATACTTTATTTCAAACTTAATCATGATAGACCAACAAAAACTTTATTTAAAACTTAAGTGTGGTAGACCAATAAATACTTTATTTCAAACTTAATCATGATAGACCAACAAAAACTTTATTTCAAACTTAATCATGATAGACCAATAAATACTTTATTTCAAACTTAATCATGATAGACCAATAAATACTTTATTTCAAACTTAATCATGATAGACCAATAAATACTTTATTTTAAACTTAATCATGATAGACCAACAAAAACTTTATTTCAAACTTAAGTGTGGTAGACCAATAAATACTTTATTTCAAACTTAATCATGATAGACCAACAAAAACTTTATTTCAAACTTAATCATGATAGACCAACAAAAACTTTATTTAAAACTTAATCATGATAGACCAATAAATACTTTATTTCAAACTTAATCATGATAGACCAATAAATACTTTATTTGAAACTTAATCATGATAGACCAACAAAAACTTTATTTACAAACTTAAGTGTGGTAGACCAATAAATACTTTATTTCAAACTTAATCATGATAGACCAACAAAAACTTTATTTCAAACTTAATCATGATAGACCAATAAATACTTTATTTCAAACTTAATCATGATAGACCAATAAATACTTTATTTCAAACTTAATCATGATAGACCAACAAACACTTTATTTCAAACTTAATCATGATAGACCAATAAATACTTTATTTCAAACTTAATCATGATAGACCAATAAATACTTTATTTCAAACTTAATCATGATAGACCAACAAAAACTTTATTTCAAACTTAATCATGATAGACCAATAAATACTTAATTTCAAACTTAATCATGATAGACCAACAAACACTTTATTTCAAACTTAATCATGATAGACCAATAAAGACTTTATTTCAAACTTAATCATGATAGATCAACAAATACTTTATTTCAAACTTAATCATGATAGACCAACAAAAACTTTATTTCAAACTTAATCATGATAGACCAATAAATACTTTATTTCAAACTTAATCATGATAGACCAATAAATACTTTATTTCAAACTTAATCATGATAGACCAATAAATACTTTATTTCAAACTTAATCATGATAGACCAACAAAAACTTTATTTCAAACTTAATCATGATAGACCAATAAATACTTTATTTCAAACTTAATCATGATAGACCAATAAATACTTTATTTCAAACTTAATCATGATAGACCAATACATACTTTATTTCAAACTTAATCATGATAGACCAATAAATACTTTATTTCAAACTTAATCATGATAGACCAACAAAAACTTTATTTCAAACTTAATCATGATAGACCAATAAATACTTTATTTCAAACTTAATGATGATAGACCAATAAATACTTTATTTCAAACTTAATCATGATAGACCAATAAATACTTTATTTCAAACTTAATCATGATAGACCAACAAAAACTTTATTTCAAACTAAATCATGATAGACCAATAAATACTTTATTTCAAACTTAATCATGATAGACCAACAAAAACTTTATTTCAAACTTAAGTGTGGAAGACCAATAAATACTTTATTTCAAATTTAATCATGATAGACCAACAAAAACTTTTTTTCAAACTTAATCATGATAGACCAATAAATACTTTATTTCAAACTTAATCATGATAGACCAACAAACACTTTATTTCAAACTTAATCATGATAAACCAATAAATACTTTATTTCAAACTTAATCATGATAGACCAACAAAAACTTTATTTCAAACTTAATCATGATAGACCAATAAATACTTTATTTCAAACTTAATCATGATAGACCAATAAATACTTTATTTAAAACTTAATCATGATAGACCTACAAACACTTTATTTAAAACTTAATCATGATAGACCAATAAATACTTTATTTCAAACTTAATCATGATAGACCAATAAATACTTTATTTCAAACTTAATCATGATAGACCAACAAAAACTTTATTTCAAACTTAATCATGATAGACCAATAAATACTTTATTTCAAACTTAATCATGATAAACCAACAAACACTTTATTTCAAACTTAATCATGATAGACCAATAAATACTTTATTTCAAACTTAATCATGATAGACCAATAAATACTTTATTTCAAACTTAATCATGATAGACCAACAAAAACTTTATTTCAAACTTAATCATGATAGACCAAGAAATACTTTATTTCAAACTTAATCATGATAGACCAATAAATACTTTATTTCAAACTTAATCATGATAGACCAATAAATACTTTATTTCAAACTTAATCATGATAGACCAACAAAAACTTTATTTCAAACTTAAGTGTGGTAGACCAATAAATACTTTATTTCAAACTTAATCATGATAGACCAACAAAAACTTTATTTCAAACTTAATCATGATAGACCAATAAATACTTTATTTCAAACTTAATCATGATAGACCAATAAATACTTTATTTCAAACTTAATCATGATAGACCAATAAATACTTTATTTCAAACTTAATCATGATAGACCAATAAATACTTTATTTCAAACTTAATCATGATAGACCAACAAAAACTTTATTTCAAACTTCAGTGTGGTAGACCAATAAATACTTTATTTCAAACTTAATCATGATAGACCAACAAAAACTTTATTTCAAACTTAATCATGATAGACCAATAAATACTTTATTTCAAACTTAATCATGATAGACCTACAAACACTTTATTTCAAACTTAATCATGATAGACCAATAAATACTTTATTTCAAACTTAATCATGATAGACCAACAAAAACTTTATTTCAAACTTAATCATGATAGACCAACAAAAACTTTATTTAAAACTTAATCATGATAGACCAATAAATACTTTATTTCAAACTTAATCATGATAGACCAATAAATACTTTATTTCAAACGTTAGCATGATAGACCAACAAAAACTTTATTTACAAACTTAAGTGTGGTAGACCAATAAATACTTTATTTCAAACTTAATCATGATAGACCAACAAAAACTTTATTTCAAACTTAATCATGATAGACCAATAAATACTTTATTTCAAACTTAATCATGATAGACCAACAAAAACTTTATTTCAAACTTAATCATGATAGACCAACAAAAACTTTATTTCAAACTTAATCATGATAGACCAATAAATACTTTATTTCAAACTTAATCATGATAGACCAATAAATACTTTATTTCAAACTTAATCATGATAGACCAATAAATACTTTATTTCAAACTTAATCATGATAGACCAACAAAAACTTTATGTCAAACTTAAGTGTGGTAGACCAATAAATACTTTATTTCAAACTTAATCATGATAGACCAACAAAAACTTTATTTCAAACTTAATCATGATCGACCAATAAATACTTTATTTCAAACTTAATCATGATAGACCAATAAATACTTTATTTCAAACTTAATCATGATAGACCAATAAATACTTTATTTCAAACTTAATCATGATAGACCAACAAAAACTTTATTTCAAACTTAATCATGATAGACCAATAAATACTTTATTTCAAACTTAATCATGATAGACCAATAAATACTTTATTTCAAACTTAATCATGATAGACCAATAAATACTTTATTTCAAACTTAATCATGATAGACCAATAAATACTTTATTTCTAACTTAATCATGATAGACCAACAAAAACTTTATTTCAAACTTAATCATGATAGACCAATAAATACTTTATTTCAAACTTAATCATGATAGACCAATAAATACTTTATTTCAAACTTAATCATGATAGACCAATAAATACTTTATTTCAAACTTAATCATGATAGACCAACAAAAACTTTATTTAAAACTTAAGTGTGGTAGACCAATAAATACTTTATTTCAAACTTAATCATGATAGACCAACAAAAACTTTATTTCAAACTTAATCATGATAGACCAATAAATACTTTATTTCAAACTTAATCATGATAGACCAATAAATACTTTATTTCAAACTTAATCATGATAGACCAATAAATACTTTATTTTAAACTTAATCATGATAGACCAACAAAAACTTTATTTCAAACTTAAGTGTGGTAGACCAATAAATACTTTATTTCAAACTTAATCATGATAGACCAACAAAAACTTTATTTCAAACTTAATCATGATAGACCAACAAAAACTTTATTTAAAACTTAATCATGATAGACCAATAAATACTTTATTTCAAACTTAATCATGATAGACCAATAAATACTTTATTTGAAACTTAATCATGATAGACCAACAAAAACTTTATTTACAAACTTAAGTGTGGTAGACCAATAAATACTTTATTTCAAACTTAATCATGATAGACCAACAAAAACTTTATTTCAAACTTAATCATGATAGACCAATAAATACTTTATTTCAAACTTAATCATGATAGACCAATAAATACTTTATTTCAAACTTAATCATGATAGACCAACAAACACTTTATTTCAGACTTAATCATGATAGACCAATAAATACTTTATTTCAAACTTAATCATGATAGACCAATAAATACTTTATTTCAAACTTAATCATGATAGACCAACAAAAACTTTATTTCAAACTTAATCATGATAGACCAATAAATACTTAATTTCAAACTTAATCATGATAGACCAACAAACACTTTATTTCAAACTTAATCATGATAGACCAATAAAGACTTTATTTCAAACTTAATCATGATAGATCAACAAATACTTTATTTCAAACTTAATCATGATAGACCAACAAAAACTTTATTTCAAACTTAATCATGATAGACCAATAAATACTTTATTTCAAACTTAATCATGATAGACCAATAAATACTTTATTTCAAACTTAATCATGATAGACCAATAAATACTTTATTTCAAACTTAATCATGATAGACCAACAAAAACTTTATTTCAAACTTAATCATGATAGACCAATAAATACTTTATTTCAAACTTAATCATGATAGACCAATAAATACTTTATTTCAAACTTAATCATGATAGACCAATACATACTTTATTTCAAACTTAATCATGATAGACCAATAAATACTTTATTTCAAACTTAATCATGATAGACCAACAAAAACTTTATTTCAAACTTAATCATGATAGACCAATAAATACTTTATTTCAAACTTAATGATGATAGACCAATAAATACTTTATTTCAAACTTAATCATGATAGACCAATAAATACTTTATTTCAAACTTAATCATGATAGACCAACAAAAACTTTATTTCAAACTAAATCATGATAGACCAATAAATACTTTATTTCAAACTTAATCATGATAGACCAACAAAAACTTTATTTCAAACTTAAGTGTGGTAGACCAATAAATACTTTATTTCAAATTTAATCATGATAGACCAACAAAAACTTTTTTTCAAACTTAATCATGATAGACCAATAAATACTTTATTTCAAACTTAATCATGATAGACCAACAAACACTTTATTTCAAACTTAATCATGATAAACCAATAAATACTTTATTTCAAACTTAATCATGATAGACCAACAAAAACTTTATTTCAAACTTAATCATGATAGACCAATAAATACTTTATTTCAAACTTAATCATGATAGACCAATAAATACTTTATTTCAAACTTAATCATGATAGACCTACAAACACTTTATTTAAAACTTAATCATGATAGACCAATAAATACTTTATTTCAAACTTAATCATGATAGACCAATAAATACTTTATTTCAAACTTAATCATGATAGACCAACAAAAACTTTATTTCAAACTTAATCATGATAGACCAATAAATACTTTATTTCAAACTTAATCATGATAAACCAACAAACACTTTATTTCAAACTTAATCATGATAGACCAATAAATACTTTATTTCAAACTTAATCATGATAGACCAATAAATACTTTATTTCAAACTTAATCATGATAGACCAACAAAAACTTTATTTCAAACTCAATCATGATAGACCAAGAAATACTTTATTTCAAACTTAATCATGATAGACCAATAAATACTTTATTTCAAACTTAATCATGATAGACCAATAAATACTTTATTTCAAACTTAATCATGATAGACCAACAAAAACTTTATTTCAAACTTAAGTGTGGTAGACCAATAAATACTTTATTTCAAACTTAATCATGATAGACCAACAAAAACTTTATTTCAAACTTAATCATGATAGACCAATAAATACTTTATTTCAAACTTAATCATGATAGACCAATAAATACTTTATTTCAAACTTAATCATGATAGACCAATAAATACTTTATTTCAAACTTAATCATGATAGACCAATAAATACTTTATTTCAAACTTAATCATGATAGACCAACAAAAACTTTATTTCAAACTTAAGTGTGGTAGACCAATAAATACTTTATTTCAAACTTAATCATGATAGACCAACAAAAACTTTATTTCAAACTTAATCATGATAGACCAATAAATACTTTATTTCAAACTTAATCATGATAGACCTACAAACACTTTATTTCAAACTTAATCATGATAGACCAATAAATACTTTATTTCAAACTTAATCATGATAGACCAACAAAAACTTTATTTCAAACTTAATCATGATAGACCAACAAAAACTTTATTTAAAACTTAATCATGATAGACCAATAAATACTTTATTTCAAACTTAATCATGATAGACCAATAAATACTTTATTTCAAACGTTAGCATGATAGACCAACAAAAACTTTATTTACAAACTTAAGTGTGGTAGACCAATAAATACTTTATTTCAAACTTAATCATGATAGACCAACAAAAACTTTATTTCAAACTTAATCATGATAGACCAATAAATACTTTATTTCAAACTTAATCATGATAGACCAACAAAAACTTTATTTCAAACTTAATCATGATAGACCAACAAAAACTTTATTTAAAACTTAATCATGATAGACCAATAAATACATTATTTCAAGTTTAATCATGATAGACCAATAAATACTTTTTTTCAAACGTTAGCATGATAGACCAACAAAAACTTTATTTACAAACTTAATCATGATAGACCAATAAATACTTTATTTCAAACTTAATCATGATAGACCAACAAAAACTTTATTTCAAACTAAATCATGATAGACCAATAAATACTTTATTTCAAACTTAATCATGATAGACCAACAAAAACTTTATTTCAAACTTAAGTGTGGTAGACCAATAAATACTTTATTTCAAATTTAATCATGATAGACCAACAAAAACTTTTTTTCAAACTTAATCATGATAGACCAATAAATACTTTATTTCAAACTTAATCATGATAGACCAACAAACACTTTATTTCAAACTTAATCATGATAAACCAATAAATACTTTATTTCAAACTTAATCATGATAGACCAACAAAAACTTTATTTCAAACTTAATCATGATAGACCAATAAATACTTTATTTCAAACTTAATCATGATAGACCAATAAATACTTTATTTCAAACTTAATCATGATAGACCTACAAACACTTTATTTCAAACTTAATCATGATAGACCAATAAATACTTTATTTCAAACTTAATCATGATAGACCAATAAATACTTTATTTCAAACTTAATCATGATAGACCAACAAAAACTTTATTTCAAACTTAATCATGATAGACCAATAAATACTTTATTTCAAACTTAATCATGATAAACCAACAAACACTTTATTTCAAACTTAATCATGATAGACTAATAAATACTTTATTTCAAACTTAATCATGATAGACCAACAAAAACTTTATTTCAAACTTAATCATGATAGACCAAGAAATACTTTATTTCAAACTTAATCATGATAGACCAATAAATACTTTATTTCAAACTTAATCATGATAGACCAATAAATACTTTATTTCAAACTTAATCATGATAGACCAACAAAAACTTTATTTCAAACTTAAGTGTGGTAGACCAATAAATACTTTATTTCAAACTTAATCATGATAGACCAATAAATACTTTATTTCAAACTTAATCATGATAGACCAACAAAAACTTTATTTCAAACTTAATCATGATAGACCAATAAATACTTAATTTCAAACTTAATCATGATAGACCAACAAACACTTTATTTCAAACTTAATCATGATAGACCAATAAAGACTTTATTTCAAACTTAATCATGATAGATCAACAAATACTTTATTTCAAACTTAATCATGATAGACCAACAAAAACTTTATTTCAAACTTAATCATGATAGACCAATAAATACTTTATTTCAAACTTAATCATGATAGACCAATAAATACTTTATTTCAAACTTAATCATGATAGACCAATAAATACTTTATTTCAAACTTAATCATGATAGACCAACAAAAACTTTATTTCAAACTTAATCATGATAGACCAATAAATACTTTATTTCAAACTTAATCATGATAGACCAATAAATACTTTATTTCAAACTTAATCATGATAGACCAATACATACTTTATTTCAAACTTAATCATGATAGACCAATAAATACTTTATTTCAAACTTAATCATGATAGACCAACAAAAACTTTATTTCAAACTTAATCATGATAGACCAATAAATACTTTATTTCAAACTTAATGATGATAGACCAATAAATACTTTATTTCAAACTTAATCATGATAGACCAATAAATACTTTATTTCAAACTTAATCATGATAGACCAACAAAAACTTTATTTCAAACTAAATCATGATAGACCAATAAATACTTTATTTCAAACTTAATCATGATAGACCAACAAAAACTTTATTTCAAACTTAAGTGTGGTAGACCAATAAATACTTTATTTCAAATTTAATCATGATAGACCAACAAAAACTTTTTTTCAAACTTAATCATGATAGACCAATAAATACTTTATTTCAAACTTAATCATGATAGACCAACAAACACTTTATTTCAAACTTAATCATGATAAACCAATAAATACTTTATTTCAAACTTAATCATGATAGACCAACAAAAACTTTATTTCAAACTTAATCATGATAGACCAATAAATACTTTATTTCAAACTTAATCATGATAGACCAATAAATACTTTATTTCAAACTTAATCATGATAGACCTACAAACACTTTATTTAAAACTTAATCATGATAGACCAATAAATACTTTATTTCAAACTTAATCATGATAGACCAATAAATACTTTATTTCAAACTTAATCATGATAGACCAACAAAAACTTTATTTCAAACTTAATCATGATAGACCAATAAATACTTTATTTCAAACTTAATCATGATAAACCAACAAACACTTTATTTCAAACTTAATCATGATAGACCAATAAATACTTTATTTCAAACTTAATCATGATAGACCAATAAATACTTTATTTCAAACTTAATCATGATAGACCAACAAAAACTTTATTTCAAACTCAATCATGATAGACCAAGAAATACTTTATTTCAAACTTAATCATGATAGACCAATAAATACTTTATTTCAAACTTAATCATGATAGACCAATAAATACTTTATTTCAAACTTAATCATGATAGACCAACAAAAACTTTATTTCAAACTTAAGTGTGGTAGACCAATAAATACTTTATTTCAAACTTAATCATGATAGACCAACAAAAACTTTATTTCAAACTTAATCATGATAGACCAATAAATACTTTATTTCAAACTTAATCATGATAGACCAATAAATACTTTATTTCAAACTTAATCATGATAGACCAATAAATACTTTATTTCAAACTTAATCATGATAGACCAATAAATACTTTATTTCAAACTTAATCATGATAGACCAACAAAAACTTTATTTCAAACTTAAGTGTGGTAGACCAATAAATACTTTATTTCAAACTTAATCATGATAGACCAACAAAAACTTTATTTCAAACTTAATCATGATAGACCAATAAATACTTTATTTCAAACTTAATCATGATAGACCTACAAACACTTTATTTCAAACTTAATCATGATAGACCAATAAATACTTTATTTCAAACTTAATCATGATAGACCAACAAAAACTTTATTTCAAACTTAATCATGATAGACCAACAAAAACTTTATTTAAAACTTAATCATGATAGACCAATAAATACTTTATTTCAAACTTAATCATGATAGACCAATAAATACTTTATTTCAAACGTTAGCATGATAGACCAACAAAAACTTTATTTACAAACTTAAGTGTGGTAGACCAATAAATACTTTATTTCAAACTTAATCATGATAGACCAACAAAAACTTTATTTCAAACTTAATCATGATAGACCAATAAATACTTTATTTCAAACTTAATCATGATAGACCAACAAAAACTTTATTTCAAACTTAATCATGATAGACCAACAAAAACTTTATTTAAAACTTAATCATGATAGACCAATAAATACTTTATTTCAAGTTTAATCATGATAGACCAATAAATACTTTTTTTCAAACGTTAGCATGATAGACCAACAAAAACTTTATTTACAAACTTAATCATGATAGACCAATAAATACTTTATTTCAAACTTAATCATGATAGACCAACAAAAACTTTATTTCAAACTAAATCATGATAGACCAATAAATACTTTATTTCAAACTTAATCATGATAGACCAACAAAAACTTTATTTCAAACTTAAGTGTGGTAGACCAATAAATACTTTATTTCAAATTTAATCATGATAGACCAACAAAAACTTTTTTTCAAACTTAATCATGATAGACCAATAAATACTTTATTTCAAACTTAATCATGATAGACCAACAAACACTTTATTTCAAACTTAATCATGATAAACCAATAAATACTTTATTTCAAACTTAATCATGATAGACCAACAAAAACTTTATTTCAAACTTAATCATGATAGACCAATAAATACTTTATTTCAAACTTAATCATGATAGACCAATAAATACTTTATTTCAAACTTAATCATGATAGACCTACAAACACTTTATTTCAAACTTAATCATGATAGACCAATAAATACTTTATTTCAAACTTAATCATGATAGACCAATAAATACTTTATTTCAAACTTAATCATGATAGACCAACAAAAACTTTATTTCAAACTTAATCATGATAGACCAATAAATACTTTATTTCAAACTTAATCATGATAAACCAACAAACACTTTATTTCAAACTTAATCATGATAGACCAATAAATACTTTATTTCAAACTTAATCATGATAGACCAATAAATACTTTATTTCAAACTTAATCATGATAGACCAACAAAAACTTTATTTCAAACTTAATCATGATAGACCAAGAAATACTTTATTTCAAACTTAATCATGATAGACCAATAAATACTTTATTTCAAACTTAATCATGATAGACCAATAAATACTTTATTTCAAACTTAATCATGATAGACCAACAAAAACTTTATTTCAAACTTAAGTGTGGTAGACCAATAAATACTTTATTTCAAACTTAATCATGATAGACCAACAAAAACTTTATTTCAAACTTAATCATGATAGACCAATAAATACTTTATTTCAAACTTAATCATGATAGACCAATAAATACTTTATTTCAAACTTAATCATGATAGACCAATAAATACTTTATTTCAAACTTAATCATGATAGACCAATAAATACTTTATTTCAAACTTAATCATGATAGACCAACAAAAACTTTATTTCAAACTTAAGTGTGGTAGACCAATAAATACTTTATTTCAAACTTAATCATGATAGACCAACAAAAACTTTATTTCAAACTTAATCATGATAGACCAATAAATACTTTATTTCAAACTTAATCATGATAGACCTACAAACACTTTATTTCAAACTTAATCATGATAGACCAATAAATACTTTATTTCAAACTTAATCATGATAGACCAACAAAAACTTTATTTCAAACTTAATCATGATAGACCAACAAAAACTTTATTTAAAACTTAATCATGATAGACCAATAAATACTTTATTTCAAACTTAATCATGATAGACCAATAAATACTTTATTTCAAACGTTAGCATGATAGACCAACAAAAACTTTATTTACAAACTTAAGTGTGGTAGACCAATAAATACTTTATTTCAAACTTAATCATGATAGACCAACAAAAACTTTATTTCAAACTTAATCATGATAGACCAATAAATACTTTATTTCAAACTTAATCATGATAGACCAACAAAAACTTTATTTCAAACTTAATCATGATAGACCAACAAAAACTTTATTTAAAACTTAATCATGATAGACCAATAAATACTTTATTTCAAACTTAATCATGATACACCAATAAATACTTTATTT
This sequence comes from Sepiola atlantica, assembly GCA_963556195.1. Lineage (NCBI taxonomy): Eukaryota > Metazoa > Mollusca > Cephalopoda > Sepiida > Sepiolidae > Sepiola > Sepiola atlantica. Next base: position 77,494 of record CAUVYP010000789.1, read on the forward strand.
CAAACGTTAGCATGATAGACCAACAAAAACTTTATTTACAAACTTAAGTGTGGTAGACCAATAAATACTTTATTTCAAACTTAATCATGATAGACCAACAAAAACTTTATTTCAAACTTAATCATGATAGACCAATAAATACTTTATTTCAAACTTAATCATGATAGACCAATAAATACTTTATTTCAAACTTAATCATGATAGACCAACAAACACTTTATTTCAAACTTAATCATGATAGACCAATAAATACTTTATTTCAAACTTAATCATGATAGACCAATAAATACTTTATTTCAAACTTAATCATGATAGACCAACAAAAACTTTATTTCAAACTTAATCATGATAGACCAATAAATACTTAATTTCAAACTTAATCATGATAGACCAACAAACACTTTATTTCAAACTTAATCATGATAGACCAATAAATACTTTATTTCAAACTTAATCATGATAGACCAATAAATACTTTATTTCAAACTTAATCATGATAGACCAAAAAAGACTTTATTTCAAACTTAATCATGATAGACCAATAAATACTTTATTTCAAACTTAATCATGATAGACCAATAAATACTTTATTTCAAACTTTATCATGATAGACCAATAAATACTTTATTTCAAACTTAATCATGATAGACCAACAAAAACTTTATTTCAAACTTAAGTGTGGTAGACCAATAAATACTTTATTTCAAACTTAATCATGATAGACCAACAAAAACTTTATTTCAAACTTAATCATGATAGACCAATAAATACTTTATTTCAAACTTAATCATGATAGACCAATAAATACTTTATTTCAAACTTAATCATGATAGACCAATAAATACTTTATTTCAAACTTAATCATGATAGACCAACAAAAACTTTATTTCAAACTTAATCATGATAGACCAATAAATACTTTATTTCAAACTTAATCATGATAGACCAATAAATACTTTATTTCAAACTTAATCATGATAGACCAATAAATACTTTATTTCAAACTTAATCATGATAGACCAATAAATACTTTATTTCAAACTTAATCATGATAGACCAACAAAAACTTTATTTAAAACTTAATCATGATAGACCAATAAATACTTTATTTCAAACTTAATCATGATAGACCAATAAATACTTTATTTCAAACTTAATCATGATAGACCAATAAATACTTTATTTCAAACTTTATCATGATAGACCAACAAAAACTTTATTTCAAACTTAATCATGATAGACCAATAAATACTTTATTTTAAACTTAATCATGATAGACCAACAAAAACTTTATTTCAAACTTAAGTGTGGTAGACCAATAAATACTTTATTTCAAACTTAATCATGATAGACCAACAAAAACTTTTTTTCAAACTTAATCATGATAGACCAATAAATACTTTATTTCAAACTTAATCATGATAGACCAATAAATACTTTATTTCAAACTTAATCATGATAGACCAATAAATACTTTATTTCAAACTTAATCATGATAGACCAACAAAAACTTTATTTCAAACTTAATCATGATAGACCAATAAATACTTTATTTCAAACTTAATCATGATAGACCAATAAATACTTTATTTCAAACTTAATCATGATAGACCAATAAATACTTTATTTCAAACTTAATCATGATAGACCAACAAAAACTTTATTTCAAACTTAAGTGTGGTAGACCAATAAATACTTTATTTCAAACTTAATCATGATAGACCAACAAAAACTTTATTTCAAACTTAATCATGATCGACCAATAAATACTTTATTTCAAACTTAATCATGATAGACCAATAAATACTTTATTTCAAACTTAATCATGATAGACCAATAAATACTTTATTTCAAACTTAATCATGATAGACCAACAAAAACTTTATTTCAAACTTAATCATGATAGACCAATAAATACTTTATTTCAAACTTAATCATGATAGACCAATAAATACTTTATTTCAAACTTAATCATGATAGACCAATAAATACTTTATTTCAAACTTAATCATGATAGACCAATAAATACTTTATTTCTAACTTAATCATGATAGACCAACAAAAACTTTATTTCAAACTTAATCATGATAGACCAATAAATACTTTATTTCAAACTTAATCATGATAGACCAATAAATACTTTATTTCAAACTTAATCATGATAGACCAATAAATACTTTATTTCAAACTTAATCATGATAGACCAACAAAAACTTTATTTCAAACTTAAGTGTGGTAGACCAATAAATACTTTATTTCAAACTTAATCATGATAGACCAACAAAAACTTTATTTCAAACTTAAGTGTGGTAGACCAATAAATACTTTATTTCAAACTTAATCATGATAGACCAACAAAAACTTTATTTCAAACTTAAGTGTGGTAGACCAATAAATACTTTATTTCAAACTTAATCATGATAGACCAACAAAAACTTTATTTCAAACTTAAGTGTGGTAGACTGACAGCTAGGAGCAAAGCGCAGTATCTGTTATCATCCTACACT
>CAUVYP010000789.1:85000-90000 GCA_963556195.1 Sepiola atlantica
GGACATTTCAATTTACTTATTTTTGCGACAAGCTAATAATTCCTGGCTTTCTTAGTCTTTCACTCTCAAATGCCCGAATTAGATTTCACTACGATTGATTTATCTCTGGAAACAACGGTTTTCTTATTTGGAATTTGAGTGGCAACCTGCGCAAGGTTCCAATACTCTCCACACCATTTCAGTGGGGGTCTGGTTGGTGATTTTCCTTTTCTGTCTTTCCATCCTCCATGACCCATCAAGACTATTTTGTGTGGATCAACCGGGGCTGGTACCATCACATTTGTGTGTGTGTTTTAGAGGGGATGTTTATAGAATTTCTGGCAGTTTCAGTTCTTTTGGGCTTGTAATGTTCTTTTTATATCATTCTTCTTCTTATTATTATTATTATTATTATTATTATTATTATTATTATTATTATTATTATTCTTCTAAACTTTTGGATGTTTTTAGTTGGAGTGTTCTTTTTTGGAACATTAAGTCAATTCCCTTGACCTTAGATATTCAAGCTGTACATTAACACTTTCGCTGTTCCTAACAAGCAAGCCTTTTGCAGAATTGGAAAAAAATTGTCTCGTCAATCTGTTTAAGCCATTTATCGTGGCTTTTCGTTATGGTTCCAAGTGTTCCAATCACAACGAGAATCACCTTGACTTCTTTATATTTCCATAGTCTAACTAATTCCCATTTTAGATCTTGATATTTATTTATATTTTCGTCTTCTTTCTCCTGCACTCTGTTATCGAAGGAGCAAGTTATATCAATGATTAAGCAAGTTCTCTTGTTTTTGTTTAGAAATATTAAGTTGGGTTTTGAATGTTCAAGAACCTTACCAGTCTGTATGTGCGTGTCCCAAAGAAGTTTGACATTGTCGTTCTCCTGTACCACTTCTAGCTTATGCTCATACCACTTCTTATTGTGGTCCAATTTATAAAGTGTGCATATATTCAATTATTATTATTATTATTTACTCACTAGGAGTTATCACACTGGTCATCGTCAGTGGTCACCCACTGCCGACAACCTGTGGTATTCCCTGGAGTCTGAGTGACAACAAGTCTCCTCAGGCCTCCAGTATGCTCCACCTCTTTTCGTTCATCACCGCTGATGACCTTGCGGTAATCGCAACAGCCACCTACCAACGATTTCCCGCTGATAAGGGCCATTGGTCCCCTCTGGGGCCCGAGTGGCAACAAGCCTTCCCAAGGTCCCAGAGCTGTCCGCGCTCTTCCAGTGGAGGTCTGGTTTTGCGCTTTCCCTCCTCGACCCTCTGTCCATAATTTTCGTGGCGTCAGCCTATGCTTGCGCCTCTCTCGTGCGGTTGTATTTTCCCTGGTTCTGTTGTTTTGTGCTTCCATGTGTTTGTTCTCCATTTGCTGCTTATGTGGGTTGGTTTCCGCATTCGAGGACATTTCTCAGGATTGTAGCTGTTTTGATCATTACTGTCCTTTGTATGGTCTCAGTTATCCCTTTGATTCCTATTTCTCCTAGTCTTTTCTCCATGTTTTTGGGGACTGTTCCTAGTGCTCCTATGATTATTGGTGTTATACTGACTTTCTTCATGTTCCATATTCCTTTCAATTCTCTGGCAAGTTCAGTATATTTGCTTCTCTTTTCCGTCTCTTTGATCTTCACTCTGTGGTCTGCTGGAACGGCAAAGTCCACGATTTTGCAGGATTTTTCTTTCTTGTTGATTATTATCATATCCGGTCTCCTTGCTGTTATGGGTTTGTCTGTTTGTACATTCATATCCCATATGATTTTGTGTTTTTCGTTTTCTAGTACAGTTTCTGGTTTGTGTTTGTACCGTTTTCTTGCATATTCGAAATTCAGTTGTTTGCACATTTCCCGGTGTACTTCTTTCCCCATGCTGTCATGTCTGTTCTTGTATTCCCTTTGTGCTAGCTTGCTGCATTCACTTATTATATGATTTATCGTTTCGTCTCTTTGTCCACACAATCTGCATTTGCTGTTTTCCTGGGTTTTATCTATCTTTGCTTTAATAAAGTTTGTCCTAATCGCATTGTTCTGTGCGGCCATCAGCAGAGATTCCGTTTCTCTGTTCAGGTTTCCTTTTCTTAGCCATGCCTAGCTGTTTTCATTGGCTTCATCGCTTGTGAGTCTTATAAAGCGTCCATGTAGTTGTTTTTCTTCCCACTTTTCCTTTCTTGTCTTTTTGTTTCTGGGTTCAGTGCTTCCGGGGTTGTTTGTTGGGCTGGTGTCTCTTGCTGTGGTGATCAGTCTTTCCGTGTTCTGGGTTACATATTTCTCCAGCTCTTTTTTGGTGTCTTCCACACAGTCTTCTATACTTACCAGTCCTCTACCTCCTTCATTTCTTTTCACGTAGAGTCTGTCCGTGTCGTCTTTTGGGTGCAGTGCATTGTGAATAGTCATTAGTTTTCTAGTTCTTTGGTCAAGGTGCCTGAGTTCTTCTTTGGTCCAGCCTATGAATGGTCCAGAGTATCTTATTAGTGATACAGCCCATGTGTTTATCCCTTTTACTAGGTTTCTGCTATATAGTTTAGTTTCTAAGAGTTTCCTTGTTCTTCGTAGATATTCTTTTCCAATCTTCTCTTTCATTTCTGTATATTTGATTGTGTCTGCTTCCAGAACTCCCAGGTATTTGTAACTATCTTGTTCTCCTAGCGCCCTCATCTCCTCTTGGTTGGGGAGTTCTATACCTTCTGTCTTTTCCAGTTTTCCTCTTTTGATCTCTAGCAGTGCACATTTTTCTATTCCAAACTCCATTTGGATATCCTGGCTGAATATCCTGGTTGTGTTTATCAGCTTTTCCAGTTCTGTTTTGTTTTTTGCAAACAGTTTAAGGTCATCCATGTACATCAGGTGGTTTATTCTTTGTTCTGTATCCGTAAACCTGTATCCGGCATTACACTTTCTGAGTATGTAGTTGAGTGGCATCATGGCTATTATAAACAGTAGTGGTGATAGAGAGTCTCCTTGAAAAATGCCTCTCTGTATTTTTATCTCAGACAGGTATTGTCCTCCGGCTGTCAGTTTTAGTCTCCATGTTTCCATTGCTTTCTGGATGAGATTAATAATCCTGTCTGGTATCTTGTATATTTTTAAGCATTCAATTATCCATGTTTGGGGGATTCTGTCGTAGGCTTTCTTGTAGTCAATCCATGCCATGGTTATGTTCTTTTGTCTGCTCTTCACCTCCTTCAGAGTCTTTTGATCAATGTATAGTAGATCATGTGCACCTCTTTGTCCTTTCCGGCATCCTTTTTGTTCCTCGGGGAGCAGTCCACGTTTGTCCAGGGATTGGTAGATTTGTTCTCTCAGTTGTGCTGTGAGAATTTTCCACATTATTGGTAGACATGTTATCGGTCTGTAGTTGCTGGGGGTCGTTCCCTTTTTGGGGTCTTTTTGTATTAGTGTTGTTCTTCCTTCCGTCATCCATTCTGGTATGTCAGTTTTGCGGATACATCCGCTCAGTTTCTGCGCTATTCTTTCATGCAGGGTCGTGAATTTTTTAAACCAGTATGCATGTATTCCATCGTGGCCTGGTGCTCTCCAGTTTGCCATTTTTCTTAGGGTTTTCTTGATCGTTTCTTTGTTGATTTCTGTTTCGGTTCCTTCTTCGATTTCTTGCAGTTCATCTTTCATGTTTTTCAACCATTGGGCATTCTTGTTGTGCTTTTTTGGTTCTTCCCATATCTTGCTCCAGAATTGTTTTGTTTCTGTTGGGTTCGGTTGCTCTGTCGTTGTTTTTTCTCCATTTACGTTTTTGTAAAACTGGCTTTCATTGTTTTCAAAGGTCCTGTTCTGTTTGCTCTGTTCTGATTTGTACCTGTATCGTCTCAGTCTTCCTTCTATTGCTGCTATCCTTTGTTTTATTTCTTCATGTTTCTCATTTAGTTTTTCCTTGCGTTTCTGATTTTTGCTTCTTAATCGTTTCATGTCCTCCTTCCTTCTGTTCACGGTTTTAGCTTCTTTCCGAAGTTTGGTGATCTGGGTTTCCAGTCTGATTTCCCATCCAGGTTTTGTCGGTCCTCTCTTTTGTCCATTCTCTTCGTTTCTTAGTTTCATACTTACCGATTTTGCCCCTGCATATATCAGGTTGTTTAGGTCTGTAATAGTTTCTTTTGGGATGTGTGTGAGGAGTCTGTTTACCCTTTCTGTTTCTGCTTTTAACTTCTTCGCTACTTCATTCCTGAGAGATGGGAGTTTTGTGTTGTTTTCTAACATGTATCGTCCAATGTTCTCCACTTCACTTGCTTCTTTTTCATCGAGTTCTATCTCAGCAGGTTCTGTGGTTCCGCAGTCTTCTATCTCACCTGGTTCTGTGATTCTGTAGTCTTCAATCTCTTCAGTTTCAGTGTGTATGTTTTGCCCGCCCTCTTCCTGTGGTTTCTCCTTCGGTGGTGTTTCTTGCTCCGTTTTGCCATTAACCTTCTGTCTGATTTCCGTCAGTTCCATCTCCGAGAACCATCCTCGCTTGAGGATCTGTCTTGCTTGATCTGCTATCTTTTGTTCCGTTGTATGGTAGTCACTAGCAATGTCCCAGAGATGTTTCATTCGTTTTCGGTAGCCTCTTTCTGTCGGGTAGCGGCTTTTATAATATCACTCCATCACCAGTCTGTTCTCTTTCGTGGTCCATTTCTTTCTATATCTTTTCAGTTTGCTGTTTTCGTTCTGGTTTTCTAATCTTTGGTCTGTGTCCTTGTCATAGCTGGAATCAGAGAGGTTACTTACCTGGTTCTTGTCCATTGTCTTGTTTCTGAAATGAGAAGGGCCAACATTTGCAGGATGCGGACCGGGTCCCCCATGTTGGCTAACGAGGGAGCACCTGCCCATCATGACACTCAGATCTTTCTTCTGAGTCCCACGGCGTTTATTTGTGTTTATAGACATTTATCATGGTTTAGTGTTTGTGGCAACACCAGGCCCAGGCTTAGTTTACCTGTGATTCTGTCACAGGGATAGTGTTTCTCTCATTTTCATGAGGTTCAAGGTGCACTATCACACATACATAAAGAAAC
>CAUVYP010000789.1:95000-207500 GCA_963556195.1 Sepiola atlantica
CTTTGTATTGTATAGTATGATGGTGCTGATATATTTCTCTGTATTGTATAGTATGATAGTGATGATATCATATTTCTTTGTATTGTATAGTATGATGGTGAATATATATTTCTCTGTATTGTATAGTATGATCGTGATGATATCATATTTCTTTGTATTGTATAGTATGATGGTGATAATATATTTCTCTCTATTGCATAGTATGATGGTGATGATATCATATTTCGTTGTATTGTATAGTATGATGGTGATAATATATTTCTCTGTATTGTATAGTATGATGGTGATAATATATTTCTCTCTATTGTATAGTATTATGGTGATGATATCATATTTCTTTGTATTGTATAGTATCATGGTGATAATATATTTCTCTGTGTTGTATAGTATGATAGTGATTATATCATATTTCTTTGCATTGTATAGTATGATGGTGATGATATCATATTTCTTTGTATTGTATAGTATCATGGTGATGATATTATATTTCTCTGTGTTGTATAGTATGATAGTGATAATATCATATTTCTTTGTACTGTATAGTATGATGGTTATGATATCATATTTCTTTGTATTGTATAGTCTGATGGTGATGATATCATATTTCTTTGTATTGTATAGTATGATGGTGCTGATATATTTCTCTGTATTGTATAGTATGATAGTGATGATATCATATTTCTTTGTATTGTATAGTATGATGGTGAATATATATTTCTCTGTATTGTATAGTATGATCGTGATGATATCATATTTCTTTGTATTGTATAGTATGATGGTGATAATATATTTCTCTCTATTGCATAGTATGATGGTGATGATATCATATTTCGTTGTATTGTATAGTATGATGGTGAATATATATTTCTCTGTATTGTATAGTATGATCGTGATGATATCATATTTCTTTGTATTGTATAGTATGATGGTGATAATATATTTCTCTCTATTGCATAGTATGATGGTGATGATATCATATTTCGTTGTATTGTATAGTATGATGGTGATAATATATTTCTCTGTATTGTATAGTATGATGGTGATAATATATTTCTCTCTATTGTATAGTATTATGGTGATGATATCATATTTCTTTGTATTGTATAGTATCATGGTGATAATATATTTCTCTGTGTTGTATAGTATGATAGTGATTATATCATATTTCTTTGTATTGTATAGTATGATGGTGATGATATCATATTTCTTTGTATTGTATAGTATCATGGTGATGATATTATATTTCTCTGTGTTGTATAGTATGATAGTGATGATATCATATTTCTTTGTATTGTATAGTATGATGGTGATGATATATTTCTCTGTATTGTATAGTATGATGGTGATGATATATTTCTCTGTATTGTATAGTATGATGGTGATGATATATTTCTCTGTATTGTATAGTATGATGGTGATGACATCATATTACTCTGTATTGTATAGTATGATGGTGATGATATCATATTTCTTTGCATTGTATAGTATGATGGTGATGATATATTTCTCTGTATTGTATAGTATGATGGTGATGATATATTTCTCTGTATTGTATAGTATGATGGTGATGATATCATATTTCTTTGCATTGTATAGTATGATGGTGATGATATATTTCTCTGTATTGTATAGTATGATGGTGATGATATCATATTTCTTTGTATTGTATAGTATGATGGTGATGATATATTTCTCTGTATTGTATAGTATGATGGTGATGATATATTTCTCTGTATTGTATAGTATGATGGTGATGATATATTTCTCTGTATTGTATAGTATGATGGTGATGATATTATATTTCTTTGTATTGTATTGTATCACAGTGATGATATCATATTTCTTTGTATTGTATATTATCATGGTGATGATATATTTCTCTGTATTGTATAGTATGATTGTGATGATATATTTTTCTGTATTGTATAGTATCATGGTGATGATATCATATTTCTTTGTATTGTATAGTATTATGGTGATGATATATTTCTTTGTATTGTATAGTAATATGGTGATGATATCATATTTCTTTGTATTGTATAGTATGATGGTGATGATATCATATTTCTCTGTATTGTATAATATAAAAAATGGCTTGATGAGATTTTTTTTAATTTTAGATATTTATAGGCATCGAAACATGGTTGCATTTTTGTAGCCATTCAATATATATTCCCTATTATAATGCTCTATCATGCATTGAGCACTATTAACAAATGTGAAATAAATATTTTAAAAAGTTCTCCAAAATATATTTTAGTAGACTATTTTAATTTTGGATATTCAGTTTTCGACTGGCTATCATTTTGTGTTGAATAATACGATTATTATAATTGTTTTGCATATTATGTATAAATATGTAGTGTTTCACTTTTTGTTATTGTATTTGTATAGTAGAAGAAAACTATTTCGTTTACTGTTCAATAATTATGAGCTGTTGTTAAAAAGGGATAGAGTTGACAGTAGTTAGCCATCCTGATACAAGCTGGGGTTTGATCAGAACCGGCTGTGTTATCTAGAGTGTGTGGGGGGGGGTATGATCTAAAACACTCAATAATTTCAGTAACATCACTGACCATGCATCTGGGTGCATCCCAACAAAATGTATATTAACAGATAAAAGTGTATTTTGCAACTCAACTACAAAACAAATAATTCATTAAGAAATTAAATTAAATTTGTAGAAAGTATTTTGTGCTTTATTTGAATATTTCCTATACACAAAATCTTGACCAAATCTTGAATACACATGATCGGCATTTTAAGAAATTTGTAGAAAGCTGATAGTTACAAATGAAATGTTGTCACGTACCTGTTTTTTGGGGCTTCAGTGGGGTACAAGATGGCGTAACGTCTGCTATGGTATGACAGACAACCAAAACAAAGAAAATGATTCGCTGCAACCGACCCATTGCATCTGACAAAGAAACAAACACACAAAATAAGGGTCAAATATTGTTTTAAGAGTCAGTGAATTACAATAATATTTTTCTATGATCCGGTATAGATAATTAAATATACAATAATAAATTTTACAGAATTAAGATTTTGAGAGCAAAAGGATTTGACTTGTTCCCAAACATCGAATCCGAAAATTATTCAAACTAACCAAAGGTATATTGTTATGGTGAACAATGGATTGTTATTATAGGAGAGGAAAAAAACTCTTAATTTCCTGGCATTCAGACTAAATACGAGTCTTAAAATATCGAAATCTGCTCAAATTTTGAGTCGGTATATGTGGTTTTTACTCAAAGTTTAAATCTAAGTTGCCAGATTGGATTAAGAACAGCAATAGCGTGGATCAGTTGGATGATTTCAGAGAAAGTGGTAAGAGGGAGAAATTGAGGGGGCACTTTTTGGAGTTTTCAAATAAAATATTTAACAGAATTTGATCTGGATATCGATACTGTACTAAGAGTTTAATTTTATTTTTATTTTTTTACAATTGAATTGAGAAGATAGTTAAAGGGGAGATGTTGTCAACAATCAACAATAAAAGATAACTTTTTCGAATTTTTCTTATGTTCAAACTTGCTGGGGGGGGGGGGAAACAACCCTCTGAATGCTAAATGATTGACAGGCGAAAGAAACCAAGCGAATGCAGATTTTCAGTTTTATGTAACATCGTGCACGTTACAAACGAATCTCCTCAACGAAGATAATGGTTATGTGACACATAACAATAATAATCAACGTCACGCATAACCACTTAAAGTACATTACTGATGCATGGAATCTACTATTACATCAACTTCAATTACAAAGTCACCAAGATACAATCCTTTAAAATCTCTGTTGATGGAAGCTTGGAATAATCCAAAGGTCCCTGAGAGTTGAACAAACTGTCTACGTCATTGTGCACCTGTTCACTGAAAGGGGACAGATTGAATATCTCATCTAACGTTTGTCTTTTTCTTTTTCTGACAATGCTTCTGTTATCAACAACTGTTTTCTGCTTCCAACAATTACATATGGCCACGCAAATTAATTGAAGGGGGGGGGGGCACCCTAGAGATAAAAAAATTAAATAAATGAAGATTAACCTTTAAATGTTTTTTTTTTTATATTCTAATCTAGAAATCCGCCCCCCCCCTTTCCTCTATGGACAGACTAGACTCTGCAGCCTTGACAGGACAACTAGTTTAATTACAAAGGACAAACGATAAACATCAAGTTTTAAAGTCTCTCGAAGAACTTATACGCACAAAAAAATCACTTCTATTCTTATCATGAAATATCACTGTATTATCTTTAGCGTACCCGATTAATGTTCACCTCTAAAGCGATAAAATTCGTTCAACGAAAAAAATGTATAATGTATTATTTACTCCTCTCCAGGAGTTAGGCACAAGGCCAGTTTTATCCTACTCCCACAAGGTAAGATGTGACCCAAGGTCGGGTCGGGAAAGTGGGACTTGAAAAGCCAGTGCCCGAGAAGGTGAGCACTCTGGCCATTAAAAATTGCCTGGGCAGCCCTGTCGGCATTCCCCGGTGGTGGCGCCTCAAGCAGTAAGCAATAAACTTACTCCTCCCCAAAGCCTGGGAGGGTGGACCACCTAGAACTGCACAGGACAAACCCATAGACCAGTGTAAATCAAGCCCCGAAGGACAAGACAATACAAGTCTATGGGGTGCCTAGCAAAAGTGCCAGGTAAGTATTTATAATGTTATAACTGTAAAAAACAACATAACTATATAATTTGACACTTGTATGACTGGTATAGAATTGATGTGGTGTAGTGGTTAGAGGCGAGAACCGTGGGCTCAGTGGGCCAGGTGTGAGTTCTGTCCCAACTACTGCATCACATATATCCTTCCTCCGGTTATGGATTAAATAGTAGGGTAGACTTGACTCTCAAGCTATGCTTCTGCAACTAGTCTAGGAGAAGGAAAACTCTGAAATGACACCAGTCTTTCTCTGCTTGTTCCGGTATTGTTTCCATTAGTAATTGACTTCTCCTTATCACAGAAATGAAGCAACAGCAGTTTAGGAGAGGTGTGTTGTTTTTTTTTGTTTTTTTTTATGGAAGTCGCTCTAGACAAAGCATGAAGCCACTTGATGTAAGGAGCTGAAAAAATTTAAAAATACTAGTTCAAGGTCAAGAACTAGCTAATGATAAGTGTTAGATGGATAGATTCCGACCCAGAAAACAGCAATTCTTCCCCCTTTGTCAGAAACATCGGTCATGGAACGTGAGGACTAAAAGACAAAATAAGGGAAGCGATAGTTACGAGGTTGCCGAAAGTAATCTTTTTGGTATTGTGTAACCCTTGTTTCAACTCCTTACACGATGAAAATGCACCATTAAATAAGGCGCGTTGTTACGTGAGATTATGTCGAAAATAAATATAACTGTGTATGAGTTGAATCTACTCTAATTTCGTTTGAGGTGTGTCTGTTTAACGGCATGCAAACCCTTTCGGTGCCATTTTAAGGCTGAAGCACAAAATACCTGTTGTAAACGACGAATTCAAATACTGGTTGGAAATTGTCGGTTCATCACTTTCCCTACAGTATTAGTGTGTAAATAGTTGCAATAGATCTGATTCGATGCGAACACGGCATAGGCGATCTCATAGTATTTAATGGTGTCCATTAGGCCAGTCATGCACGTCCTATACATACTGTTGGCATTTCTCTTTATATGACTGTTTGTTTATTTTAGGCTATTAAATCTAGGAACGTGAAATTTAGTAAGAAGATCGTCTATTTATAGAAATTGTTCTAATTCATTCATATTTAGTTTCTTTTCTTATAAATTGTTTTTTGAGAGATCATGAAACCTTATTTGAATTGATTTTACAATTGATCCCAAACAAGAAACTTCTAACTCGATACATAATAATATCTCAAACCGAAGGCTGAGGACCTAGTGATTGACAGACAAAGCCTCTTTAGAGATGTGAAGGCGCCTCTAGGAAAATGACTAGTGATTTTAGGCAGGTTGTAGCGAAAAGAATATAAAAGGAAGCGATGGATTTTTAAAGATTGAGAAAAATGCTATTTTAAACTAAAGGCTAACAGACTGACATAAATGCTATTTCAAACTGAAAGCTAACAGACTGACAAAAATGCTTTTTCAAACTGAAGGCTAACAGACTGACAAAAATACTATTTCAAACTGAAGGCTAACAGACTGACAAAAATGCTTTTTCAAACTAAAGGCTAACAGACTGACAAAAATGCTATTTCAAACTTAAGGCTAACAGACTGACAAACATACTATTTAAAACTGAAGGCTAACAGACTGACAAAAATACTATTTCAAACTGAAAGCTAACAGACTGACAATAATGCTATTTCAAACTGAAGGCTAACAGACTGACAAAAATACTTTTTCAAACTGAAGGCTAACAGACTGACAATAATGCTATTTCTAACTGAAGGCTAACAGACTGACATAAATGCTATTTCAAACTGAAGGCTAACAGACTGACAAAAATACTATTTCAAACTGAAGGCTAACAGACTGACAAACATACTATTTCAAACTGAAGGCTAACAGACTGACAAAAATGCTATTCTAACTGAAGGCTAACAGACTGACAAAAATGCTTTTTCAAACTAAAGGCTAACAGACTGACAAACATGCTATTTCAAACTGAAGGCTAACAGACTGACAAAAATACTATTTCAAACTGAAGGCTAACAGACTGACAAACATGCTATTTCAAACTGAAGGCTAACAGACTGACAAAAATGCTATTTCTAACTGAAGGCTAACAGACTGACAAAAATTCTATTTAAAAGTGAAGGCTAACAGACTGACAAAAATGCTATTTAAAACTGAAGGCTAACAGACTGACAAAAATGCTATTTAAAACTGAAGGCTAACAGACTGACATAAATGCTATTTCAAACTTAAGGCTAACAGACTGACAAAAATACTATTTCAAACTAAAGGCTAACAGACTGACAAAAATTCTATTTAAAACTGAATGCTAACAGACTGACATAAAAGCTATTTCAAACTGAAGGCTAACAGACTGACAAACATACTATTTCAAACTGAAGGCTAACAGACTGACAAAAATACTATTTCAAACTGAAGGCTAACAGACTGACAAAAATGCTATTTAAAACTGAAGGCTAACAGACTGACAAAAATTCTATTTAAAAGTGAAGGCTAACAGACTGACAAAAATGCTATTTAAAACTGAAGGCTAACAGACTGACATAAATGCTATTTCAAACTGAAGGCTAACAGACTGACAAAATTGCTATTTCTAACTGAAGGCTAACAGACTGACAAAAATGCTATTTATTACTGAAGGCTAACAGACTTACAAAAATGCTTTTTCAAACTGAAGGCTAACAGACTGACAAAAATGCTATTTAAAACTGAAGGCTAACAGACTGATAAACATGCTATTCAAAACTGAAGGCTAACAGACTGACAAAGATACTATTTCAAACTGAAGTGTAGTAATCGTTCAAAAAAATGCTATTTGAAACGTAAACATAGCAGCAGATCGACTTTTTCAAACTTCTGTCTGACAGAATGACCGAATCCATAAAAAGTTGATCGCATTGCAAGAGACGACGAATTTTTCAAAAAAGAGTGGAATTATTATCATGGTTGATTAGATTAATAGGGAGCTTTATTGCGGCATCTTTTTGATGGTAGAAAAAGGTTTGGGGGGGATAAATATGCAATTTTGAGCAAAAAGTAAGTAATGTTTTTGATAAATCTATATTAATAACATTAAAAAATTTAATTATCGTTGAAATTTAGATTTTTAATTATATTTACCTTTCAAGAGACTTTTTTAATATATTGAAAAAATTGTAAAATTCAGAGTTTTTCTTTAACCGTCATCATTAAATTGTGTAGAAATATTTCAAGTTTTATTGAAAACAAACAAGTAATTTCTGTATATATGATTTTCAATATTTACAAAGTTTCGAATCGAAATCGAAATCAAAATCATGATGTCGTCTTAATTTCTTACAAATTACGACTTGAATTTGACTTTCCTCGTGTTAAATATACAAAAATGAAAGTGTTTTACAAAAATTCGATAATTGAAATTTTAAAATAAAACACAAAGTACTTGACAATGGAATGTTAGCAAAAAATGAAAAGCACAAGAACATTCTATGAGAAATTGTTGAAAACTGAATTTTTATCGAAACATAAAAATCTAGAAATTGCTGATGCAGTATTCAGTCTCACTTGAAATCTGCATAACAATAACAAATCTGCATATCATAAAATTAAAATCGTATTTATTGTCATTAACAAGGATTTTTATCTCAAGAATAACATAATCATTCTTTTTATTTTTGCTCCGGATTAAATTTTAAACAAAATCAAATTTTAAACAAAATCAAATTTTAACTGATGAAAATAACTGGAATTATTTTGAATGAGTTTTGTCAAAATTTGAGCAAAGTTTGAAAGAACAAAAAGAAAACATTCTCAGTAGTCACCGTCATTTAAGACGCTTTTTTACGACAAGTTTAAAAAAGAAAAGAAAAGAAATTGCAAAGACATATATATTACTTACTGAGCTTAGTCTGCCTGGGTATGTTTTCCGTTTTTGTTTTGTGTTTTATTTCTTTTAAAATAATAGTTTGTAGTTGTTATGGTAGAATGGCAAATCTCAGTATGGATCTTTCCATCGAGTTCGTGAAAAGGCGGCGAGTCCAACGATAGCAGCGAGATAGTGATCAAAAGAGTCAAGTGCTTACTATGAAGATACGAAACGATTTATGTTATCACGGGTAATGGGTTTATATGAGGGTGGGGAGTGTGATCGCTGACGCGTATGTGACATTTGCCCGATAGACGCGTGTTCTTTGTGTATCAACCAACCTTAAAAAAATCAGGGGATCCATATGACCAGTTGTGTTCAAGACCAATTTAACACTTTTTGGAAAGGAAAGAAAAGAACTCATATCTTTGATATAATTGATATATTCTTAAAATTCAAATTGCATCTCTTAAAGCAGGGGTTCTCAACTTTTTTCTCTGTCATGTGCCCCCTGAGTTATAAAACCATCTTCTGGACCCCCAATAATGTGACAATGAACATAATGGTAATTTATTGACTAACTCATTATACTACAATAATTCTGCAAAGGATATGTATATATATATATATATATATATATATATATATATATATATCATATCTTCGAAGATATTTCAGTGCTCCGTTACATATAGGTTTGAGTGCTCAGTATCACACTATGAAGAGCGATTGTTCGAATCACTAACGTTTCTTTGGTCATTTAACTCTTTTATTATTAATATAATATATTTACTTTTTTTTCTTTTTTAATTATTACTTATATATTGATATATGTTTTTTTTCTAAACCAATAATGAAAGTAACTTTATGAAGCACTGAATTTCATGATCCACAACTATTACTATTTAAAATACCTCTTTTATCAGCCATCTAAGTCCCCTAGAAATCTTGTTGTGAACCCCTGGGGGTTCAGAACTCCCACGTTGAGAACCCATGTGTTAGAGGATCCTTTACCGGATAGAACTCACCCGAACAAGTCGCTCTCACCGTCCAGCAGGCAGGACTTGAACCTAGAGCACGTGCCCTTCGCAGTGTCTTTTAGTGAGGCACCTGAACACTAGTTCCATTCTAGCAATCAGCTCGTCCTTGGTGTCGCAGGTGGTACGGTTGGTGTGTTTCTCAACTGCACCTCACATATAAATAGTCCATGGGGTTGCAATCAGGCGAGTTGTGGCGGGTATATGTTGGGACGGGTGAAATCGTGAAAGTTGTCAATCAGCCCCTTCTCGGTTTTCCTGGAAGTGTTACATGCAGCTGAATCCTGCTGCCACACGTATGCCCTTCACGCAGCAAGCCTGCGGACAACAACTCAATGTACTAATCTGAATTGAGTCTAAGTCTCTTTTCGAAGATGTGAGGCGGCATGAGATGGCTTTCACTGGAAACACCCAAATACCATCACAGTTTGAGTAAACTTGGTTTTCATGGTGCGCAGAACATCTTGCAAACTGTAGGCAAGCCACCTGTTGGTCTGTGCGCTGTGCAAGAGTTCTGAGGGAAACCAGACCAGCCCCGGTTCGACTGGCTATTTGATCTTGTCGTAAAGTTTCTTGTTTTAAGGCGTTTCTCTTGAGCCTTAGCGGTGAGTAATCGATTCTTGTGGCTTTTGTATGAAGAGTAGCGAAGATCCTCTTCTTTTCAGAGACGCCATTCAAACACCCATCTCTTTCGTAAAGGTCTGCGTTGCCTTGTTTGGATCTTGCCGCACCTTTTCTTTTTCAGATTCTCAACGAAATACACCGTGCGGACATAGTCAGAACGCCTGCTATGATACTTTCTTCTAGCCACTGATCCCACATCTCTGTCGCAATTCCCCAGACTACATCTCACGGCCTTCAAAATATTCAAGGGACACGCTAAGATTTCAGAATGATAAACCGACACGAATCATCAAGATGCAGGTCACTCTCTTCCAATATTCCAGTGATTTCCAGTCGCCCATCGTCCCCAGCTCAAACCCACCAATAGTAAACAGAAAAAGCAATCGGTTGCATTTCGATTGGTTTTTAAGTACATTTCCGATAAAATTGCTTATTTAGTTTTAAGTTGTATTTTAGTCCTGAAATAAAACTGTAAACAGCTTTTTAAAGTCTTAATTTTAAGTTAAAAATAATCTATTATTTAAAATTTTAGTGGCTAGTAGTCATCCTTGAATTATTATTATCATTCTTAAGTTTATTCCAAACTTCTTCATATTTTCACTAAATTCGTTAAATTCCATAAAATTTCTCTCCTTTTTTCAGAAAATTTTAATTCTGCAGTTTTAACTTAATTTTTTCTTCTTCTTCTTCATTCAGAATCCCCTTCTGTAATATATAGCAAAGATAAACAGTTACACCACTTGGTGACGTCAGATGTGAAGAATGTATGACGAAGCTATTGAGGTTATTCAGAAGTTGTGTTACCTTGGTTTTATCATTGGAGCACAGGGAGGAGCAGGTGCTAGTGTGATTGCAACAGTTAGGAGTGGAAAAGTAAGTTCAGGGATCTTCTGATCCCTAGTTTAGGCCAAGCCCACCAGCCAACAGCTCTTGGCACTCTGTCAAAATCTTTCTCTAGATGCACAAAAGCAAAATACAGGTTATTCTTCTTACCAAGGTACTTCTCTTGCATTTGTCTCAGGATAAATATAGCACAAGTGCTACTTTGACCGAGCATAAAATACAGCTGTATTTCATCTATGCTTATTTGACTTCTTATTTGTTGCTCAATTATTCTCTCAATCATTTTCAGGACTTGACCCATCATCTTTAAGCCTCTATAATTACCCCTATCTAGTGCTTCCCCTTTACCCTTGTAACAATTCACAACTGTTGACAATCTTTCAGGATAACCTCTTCTCTTATGATCTGATTTGCAAACCTGTGATCATTTCACCTGCAACAATGTCTAGGGATCCTTCTTCATCTTGCTCACAGCTTCCCCGACGATTTCTTTCTCAATTCTTAAAGTGAGACTGAATACTGCATCAGCAATTTCTAGATTTTTATGTTTCCATAAAAATTCAGTTTTCAACAATTTCTCATAGCATGTTCTTGTGCTGTTCATTTTTTGCTAACATTCCATTGTCATTTCGATTGCATTTCTCACCAACAATATCTATATTTGTCTTTGCCATCTGTTTAGCTATCCTGAATACTGTTGGGATTTTTTCCATTAGAAGACTGTAGTCCGCTGGAAGAAAAGTTGGTGGCATACAAACGTGACTAGACAAGAACAGAGATAACAAACAACGTGGGTAGATAACGAAAGGATATTTATATGGATAAAAAAGAGAAGAAAGAAAGAGAATGTTGCTTGCAAAAGAAGTGCCTTTGCGGACCCACTGAACATGCCAATTGTCTTGTAACAGGATTCCTTCTGCGGACAAGGCTGTGAAGAATAGTTCAGAACATCAAGATGGCTTCGCGCGTATTATATATGCTAAAAAAGCATGTGCCTGCTCGCACCTGCCGCAGCAAGGGAGAAGCGATGTTGACAGCAGCGAAGGCTGGAGAGAAGAGACCGATATTTTCAAAATAGGTGCTCTCCTGGGTTTTATGCAGAGATTGAAGCAGTTGTCTGTGATTGGCTGATTTTCATCCAATCACAGGGCACTTAGAATTCACTGCGCTTAATAATAATTCCAATAATACTTCATTCTATTGGTCATCCCTTCGTCGTATTTTTTTTTAACATAGTTCACTCCAAATAAGACAAATTGCCACTGTAGACGTAAGGGGCTATTGAGAATTAGGATGAAAGTTTAGTGGGTCATCCTAAATTAGGAGCTGTGAAGCGAGATGCTTGTTCACATTTGTTTTAAATTTCTGCATGTCAGTATAGTCGGGAAAAAGGGAACAGGGAGGGAGTTTTAAAGGCAGACCGTCATACGTGCGTTGAGAAAATATGTTGACACTGGCACCGGTGTCTAAAACAAAGGTCACTGGAAAGTTATTAACAAAACTGTGGGTGTTCTTGTTGATGTGGAAGTTTTCACTCTTAACACAGATTAATCACGCTACGTAGAAGGGGATGTAATATCATTTGGATACGAGTAGGATATTTGTTTTACTGACTTGGAATTGCAGACTTTGGCGAAGTGGTTCCTTTTAAGACAGTTTCTACACTCCTGCCTCTTGGCATGACACGTCACATGTGTTGCCCAGTATCAACAGTCATGGCAAACATGTCCATCATCCTTGTTGAGTCTCTCTCACATGGTCCGAGCCTCAAGATAAAGTCAGAGCCGCAAGATAAAGTCCGAGCCGCAAGATAAAGTCCGAGCTTCAAGATAAAGTGACAACTACTATTTCGTGTGTATCCATGGTAGCGTTCGCTGTTGGAGTTGGTGGTATTTTTACTGACTTCTTTTCTGCATGTGCACCACTTGTGGCTTTTGTTGTAGTGGGACAAAAGAGCATGTTTGCAGCACGTGTGTGGGTGAGTTCAATGGCCCTCGCTTCATCAAGTAGAGTTGTCACTTAGTGGTCGATACTGATTACAGTCACAGCTATATCTTTTTGTCTTTTTTCTTAACATCCCATCCTCGTCGTCAGATGTAGTATCGTAGATTCGGCTTGTGAGGCTGAAACGAAGGGCAAAGTAAAACAAGAAAAAAAAACAAAGAAAAAAAGATATGGCTGTGGCTTCAATCAATATAAACCGTTAAGTCACATCGGCCGTGTTTATTTATATTATGCTACATCAAGGGAAGGCCATCTTTGCGGCTTGATGTAAGGGAGATAATTCTAGATGCTAGACATTACAAGGATAGATGCTTTTATACTTGCTTTGACCCAATCTGTTACTTCATTTGCGCATTGTCAAGCAGGGAGAGAAAAAAGTTTTACTCTATGGGGCGTCTCTGATGTGATCTTTGATGGATTCCCAATCAGCATCTCATTTTAAGTAATTGCGCTTCAGTTAGGGGTCAGAAGTTTAGGGTGATATCAACAATTATCATGAGGTGATCAACGTTCCCGAGTGTTCTATAGGCCTCCGTCAAACAAGCCTCGGACACTGTAGTCAAGAAAAGGTCAGCTCCCAAATTAGGATGACCTTCAAAACTTTCACCCTAATTCTCAGTAGTCCCTTACATCTACAGTGGCAACTTGCCTTGTTTGGGGTGAACTCAGTTAAAAAAAAGAAGTGAGGCTTGCTGATCCTCATGATCTGGGAGGCGGGTCGGAAAAGTAACTGTTTGTGAAAGGGAATGCGTAATAGAGAAAAGTATGCGTGATGTTACCAACTGTTTGTGTAGCTGGAGAAACCAAGGCAATCTGTGTGGGTGGA
The DNA here is from genome assembly GCA_963556195.1 of Sepiola atlantica. NCBI lineage: Eukaryota > Metazoa > Mollusca > Cephalopoda > Sepiida > Sepiolidae > Sepiola > Sepiola atlantica. The sequence goes on from CAUVYP010000789.1 coordinate 108,816, forward strand.
CAGTAAAATGGATTTTGGTGCTTGGATCTAAAAAGAGTGCTGCGTCTACACTATCAGAAACATAGACGAGCCAGGTAGAGGTTTATGTTGAAAGACAATTGTAAAGGTAATATAAGTAACTAACGCTGTGTTGTAAGGTTAATTTAGAGAACATATAAGGCCAAGTCATCTAATTCTGGTCTATGTTCTCTAGTCAAAGGGAGGATGTTACAGATATAGACTCAAAGCCCGTGCATATGCTTGTCAGAGTCTTTATAGCAGAGTGGGCTATCCTTAGATATATAATTAGAGGAGATTGAGAAGTGTAGATTAGTTTTTTGCTTAGTACTAGGATATCTGGGGAGTTTACAATGAGGACGGATTCTAAATCATTGAGGTTATTTCTAAGCCCTCGGGTATTTGTGAAGGAGAGGCTCAAGTGGAGGAGGCAAATTGGTTGTTTATGGGGAAGGTCTGGTTCAAAAATATTACTTTTTGTTCATATTAATATTATTATTGTTTTTAGATAGAGTGGGTTGGGCAAAATGGAAGTTTGTTAGATATCAACAATCTCACAGAAGTAGACTATAAGCCGAGTCTTTATCTATAAAGTTGTTGCCTCATGAAAACCCACCGGAAATAAGTGATTCGACAAACTTGCTGCACTTGTGCTTCATCAATGTAACCCCCCCCCCTCCGACAAACACAACAATCAGCAAAATCCCACCCCTTCACTGTAAAGGTCCCCAGATACTGGAAAACTTTCTACTCTAATAGCTTCTTTCCTCAGACAGCTTGCCTTTGGGATTCCCTCCTTGCTTCTCCGATTGTATAAACATACAGAAATTTAAATGTAATGTGAACAAAAATCTTGTTGCACAACTCCCCACTTACGATGCTCCTTATAAATCTGTCCACTTATCACAGTAGCTCCTTTACATCTCAGTGGCAATGTGCCTTGTTTGGGATGAATGAAAGTAAATAGTTAAAAAAATCATAATAGTTTAATAATAATATTATCGTGAAACATATCTGTTAGAATTAAAAACTTTCAATAAAAGTTTCAAGTTATAGGCATTAAAAATAAAATGAACATCTTATTCCAAAATCGGAAATACAAATTAAGACCACGAATCGGTTTCCAGATCCACTTCAGGAAATGTGACTAAAGTTGAAGGAGGCAACACACCAGACTTGTGGGTGGACGAAAGGGCCCTCAAAGCACAAGGTGAACGAGCGGTGGAATGAGGAAGTTGAAGAGTGTATCAAAGAAAAGCAGAAACCTCTTCAACCACCGATTGTCATGGCAAATAACACCCTGCCTGAGAGTTCATCATTCAAACTCCTCGGCCTAACTTTCACAGATAACATGAATTCGAACAAATATATTGAAGACATTGCCAGGGCTGCTGCAAAGAAGGTGGGCTCCCTCTACCATGCCAGTAAACTTCTCACAGCTGAAATTATCCTATATTTCTACAAAGCCACCATCTGCCCATGCATGGAGTATTATTTCCACATCTGGGCTGGTGCATCATCCATTAATCTCTCCCTCTTAGACAAGGTCCAAAAAAGAGTCGCTAACTAATAGGTCCCTCACTATCCACCAAGCTTCAGCCTCTGTCCCATAACCGCAATGTTGTTTCCTTGTGCCTCTTTTTCAAGTACTTCAATGGATTGTGCTCTGATGAACTTACAGCTCTGGTGCCCCCACGACGTAAATTCACTAGACCAACCCGACAATCTGCCAAATCCCATCCATTCACTGTCGAGGTTCTCCAGATACAAAAGAGCTTTCTACTCCAAAAGCTTCTTTCCTCATGCTGCTGGACTCTGGAACTCCCTCCCTGCTCCCTGTTTTCCTGACGCTACTGACATGCAGAAATTTAAAACTAATGTAAATAGACATCTCGCTGCGCAGCTCCCAATTTAGATTGACCCCCCCCCCCCCCCAAAAAAAAAACCATCACCCTAGTTCTCAGTAGCCCCTTATGTCTACAGTGGCAGCCTGCCTTGTTTGGGGTGAACTATGTTAAAAAGAATTTGTTAAAAGTCAGTGGAGAAGAAGTTTGGTGAACAAAGAAATGTATCTGGTGGCACAAAAGGAAGCAAGAAGAGCAATATACAAAATCCAAGAAGGGGGCTGAGCAGGCGAGGTTTCCGGATATACAAACAGCATGACATAAATACAGGTGTACCCCAAGGATCGATCCTTGGACATTTATTGTTCCTAATTTTCATAACCGACCTCCCTGATGACATTGTGTCTGAGATGGGTATATTTGCTGACAACACCATGCTCAACTCTTGTCATATGGGCAAAACAGACGCACACATATCCAAGGCAATGGCTGAATCCTTAGAAAGTGACCTCTAGTCTGTAGTGGAATGGGGTCATAAATGGATGGTAACATTTAATGCTGCTAAGACAAAGATCCTCTCCTTCATCAACTACAAGAAACCTCTTCAACCACCGATTGCCATGGCAAAAAACACCCTACCTGAGAGTCCAACGTTCAAACTCCTCGGTCTAACATTCACAGGTAACATGAATTGAAACAAATGCATAGAAGACATTGCCAAGGCTGCTGCTAAGAAAGTGGGCTCCTTTTACTGTCTAGAAAATTTCTCACACCTGACATTATCCTTTATCGCTACAAAGCTACCATCAGCCCAGGCATGGAGTATTGTTGTCACATCTTGGCTTAGGGTTAGGGTTAGTTTCTCCCTCTTAGACAAGGTTAAAAAAAGATTGGTTATCTAATAGGTCTCTCACTATTCATCAAGCTCCAGCCCCTGTCCCATCACCGCAATGTTGCATCCTTGTGCCTGTTTCATAAGTACTTCAATGGAATGTGCTCCGATGAACTTGCTACTCTGGTGCCCCCCCCCCCGACGTAAATACAATCGACCAACCCGACAATCAGCTAAATTCCATCCATTCACTGTGGAGGTCCCCAGATGCCGGAGAGCCTGCTATCTCAATAGCTTATTTCCTTGTGCTTCCGGCCTCTGGAACTCTCTCCCTGCTCCCTGTTTCCCGACATGCAGAACTTTAAAACTAATGTGAAGAAGCATCTCGCTGCACAGCTCCCAATTTAGGATGATCTCCTAAACTCAGTAGCCTCTTACGTCTACAGTGCCTTGTTTGGGGTGAACTTTACTAAAAAAAAAAAAATATTCTTGTGAAAGAACTGACATTAATGCGGGTGTGTCCCAGAGGTCGATCCATGCACCTTTATTATTCCTGATTTTCTTAACCAATCTCCCTGATGCAATTGCAGTCAAAATTGGTGTATGTGCTGCATATGTGCTGATGACACCATGCTCTATTCAAGATATGTGTGCAAAACGAATATGCACATATCCAAGGCAATGGCCGTATCCTTAGAAAATGACCTCCACTCTATAATTGAATGGGGACATAAATGGATGGTAACATTTAATGCTACGAAGACAAAACTCCTTTCTTTTAACAATTATAATAAATCTTTCCAACCACCGATTGGCATGGTTAATGCACCTTACCTGAGAAAACATTCACAGGTTACATGATCGGAACAAATGCATGGAAGATACTGCCAAGTCTACAAATATGCCTCCACCCAGACAATGCCACGTAAATAAAGCTAGTTTTAAATAAATTATCTTTTCAAAAGAAATTTGTCGATTATTTAAAAATATCTGTAGCAGTCACATGATTAACTGGAAGTGTGCTCTTCTAATGCACGCGATTCATGCAAGAGATCATAATTTGGCGCAAAACCCAAATCTCGTGATCAGCGTGGTTAATCAGTTTGAGCAAGGATTCTGAAAAGATAAGATGTACTTTCCGGCACTTTCCATCAGGCCTACTGTAGAGTTGTCGACAAACTCCAGGAAAAAGTCTACCATCTTGTCGGCCAGAAAACAGAGCTGTTAAACCTGACATCATAATATGGGACAAAAGGGAGAAAGTAGCAACCCTAGTTAAAGTCAGTGTCCCTAATGATGCAGGATTAAACAGAGCTGAAAGGGAAAAGATTACGAAATACCAAGGTCTTATGTACGACATAAAAAGAAACTGGAATCTTAGGAAGATCTCCATCATACCAGTAATTATAGGAGCAACAGGACTAATGAAAAAGAATTTCAAAAGCTATCCAGCGAGTATACCCGGTGAACCGAGTGCAAGAGAAATACAAACAATTGCACTTAAAGGAACGGTTAGAATTTTAAAAACATCTATAGGCTGGAGTGTCTGAAATAACCAGTGAATGTCTGGCATCCGGTAGGATGCCCCATCTACAGCAAAAACGGAAAGATAAGAAAAAAAAAAAGAAAGAATGTGCTATTCCTTGGTTCCGGCAAAGAAATTTCTCTCTCTCTCTCCCTCCTCCCCCCCTCTCTCTATCTCTCTCTCTCTCTCTATATATATATATATGTCTCATTTAATCTGCTTCCAACCATCATCTGAAATGTCCTTTTTTTATAATGTAATTTTTTTTAAAAATGGGTGTTTTGTTACATTAGGACCCGAGCTAACTTTGACACCGTCGTTAAGGTTAGGGTCAACGTGGGAGCTAGAGATAGGGTTAGAGTTTAGGGTTAGGGTCAAAGTTAGTGCGGGTCCTAATGTAACAAAATACCAAAAAATGAATCAAGTTTTTCCCCAGGTTTTTACGTTTTTCTTTTGTTTTATTTATTTTTGTTAATATTAACTTCAGGAGAATCGTAAAAATACCACTCGCACTATTTTAAAACACTTTATTAGTATACAAAACCATTGTATTTTGTTTTTTTTACCCAAAAGTAGTGAAATATAAGTTAATAAAAAACATTACGACTGATGTTCAAATGACCGTTAAATACGGGGTTCAGAATTAATTACAACTCGGAATTAATTACAACTCGAAATTAATTACAACTCGAACTTAATTTATCAATTTTATTTGTTATTCAACTAATAAATCTCATTTTATTTCTTTCATTTGCAAAATTATATTGTACGAATTAAAAAAAAAAGTTTTATTTCATTTTATCATCAAGAATTATGAGATTTCTAATTCCTCGGCGACATAAAATTACTTCCGGTTTGTAATTAATTCCGTAACCCTTAAATACCATTCATCAAGATGGCTGCGTCTTGCTTATATAGTCACTGTTGCATTATGGTCGAATACTTTTGTATTTTCTCGGGGGGGGGGGGGGGATCTACAATTTTATTTCTAGGCTAAAAATACAATTTAAGATAAACAATCCATTTTATCGATAATGTGTGCAAAATATTTTCGAGAAAAAATTTCTCTAAAAATTAAAAATAACAATTCGCCCATAATGCATCAGTAATCATGTAATCAAGACGCAGCCATATTGAAAAATGGCCCCTCGCGGTCAAACGGCGATAGTGTGTGTTTACTTAAATTATATTACACTTTTTTTGTTTGTTTTGTCGCAAACCATTAAATATGATAAAATAAGTACAACAATGAAATATTTTGAAATATTGTCAAGCAGTATATTTTAGGATTCCCATTGAAGTTAATATTAAGCTTTTCTTTTTTTTTCTTCTTCTGTTTTTTTACTTATTCAATACGGCACTGGCTTCATTCAACATTTCCTGGGCTGCCGTGTAGGTTTTCGTCTCAGATAAATTCGATTTCACGTCTAAATATTTCTTCATGTCATCGTAAGCTATGGCGAGTCGGCGATGGGTATCCGCCACCATCGCTTCCGTCTCTCGAATGACTTCCGACTGCAACTGCAAATCGGACACTTCTTTACCGGCTAATGTCATTCGGTTAAGTCGACTCTGTTCGTTCTGCACTTCCTCTTCATACGAACTGCGTTCCCGGATCAACCGTTTTAAAACTCCAGTTTTGATTTCCATCTGTTTTATTGTCTGTTGATCCTCCGACATTATCGCGTTCGTTCGCTCTCCTCGCTCAGATTTAGAATTTCAAATAATCGTAAACGGATTCTGATTGGATTAATTTTTTTTTTTTTTGTTGTTTTTTTTTTAGGATTATTTCAATCTTTTTAAATATCTGACTCTGAGAGAAAAGTCATCGTTCCTCCAAAACGGGTGTCAAATAAATTCTACATCTTAATGTAAAACTGGAACGACATTTTCAGCGTTCTTTTATCGTAACTATAGCAACGGTAAACTTTGTTGTCATGGCAACGAGCCACGCTCTTCCTAACCGGGTTTGTAATTACGGCGGTCGTGGTTTGATCCAGTGAAATACAGTAATAATTGCGATTTAATTCATCAAAATTCCAGGAAATAAGTTTACAGTTATTCCGACTGATTTTAATTAAACAAACGAACGAGGAAACTTGAAGACGCAAAATGGTTGTTTTTGTTGTTTTAATGTCAGCCTGTTGAAAAACTGTTTACGACAAACTAAACAGTGAATATGTAAGTAAATTGATCAGCTTTTGCACTTTTTGAAAAGGGGCTAGGGTATTGCTAATTGCCTGAGGCGGCCCTACCGGAGAATGCCGACAGGGCTGCTCAAACATTTTTGTAGGCCAAGGCGCACTTCCTCTAGTGTGCTGGCATTTCAAAACGCCACCTGACCTTGTGTCTAACCTGGCGAAGAGGTAAATAAATCGAGGTGTTTTTTTACATTGGGACCCGCGTTAACTTTGACCCCGTCGTTTGGGTCAGGGTCAAAGTAGGGGTTAGGGTAAGGGTCATGGTCAAAGTTAGCGCGGGTCCTGATGTTAAAAAGTATCTAAATCTATTTATTTCATCGATTTTCGTTTTTATTCTATTTTTTAAGGAAAAATTATCAATACTTAAATGTATTGTTAATTTTACGACTTCTTTCTTAAAAACGACGGAGTCTTTTTATTCCCCTCCCCCCTTTTTTTACTATGACGTTTATTTTTTAAAGAAATTTTTTTTTGGGGGGGGGGGGGTGTCGCTACAACATGAAAATATTTAAAGATATGTATAAACTAAATTTCTACTACGGTACTTATCCAGATGAAGCGCCTAATTTCCGTGACTGCTCGGCGGCAACGATCGGGCAGGTCGCGGAAGCGCCCGAGAGCTGCCGAGACGAAAACGAGGCTGAAGCAAAACTGAAAGTCGTAAAAATGGAAGAGTGGCAGACGACAGTATAAAACGAAGAATACAAAAGAAAAGAAATACATATATTTGAAAAAAAAATAAATTAAAAAAAATATGAACAAACCATAACTGAAAAACTATAAATAAACTCTTTTTTTTTTTTTTTTTTCGTGAGCCAAATGAGCCATTTAATTTTTTTTTTCGGTAAATTTATAGAAGTGCACCCCTCGTATTTCGCCCCCTAAAAAAAAGTTTCTACTTTTTTGGGCAAATTACAAGTAAACGGCCTCAAAAAATATCTGCTATGAAAAAAGATTATGAAAATTTTTCTTATTTTAGATTTTAGGGGGGGGATCACTTTCATATATAAGTTATACGTAAAGTGAGCACGCATTTCTTGGCCACTTAGAATGGCAAATCTAAAATAACCTTTTTTGTGAATATTTCTTTCAACACGTGTTCGCTAAGGTGCGATTCTAAGTGGCCAAGAAATGCGTGCTCACTTTACGTTTAACTTATATAGGAAAGTGATCCTCCAGACTTTTCTTTTTTTCATATTAATTTCAGATTTTCCTTTTTGTCATATTAACTTCAGACTTTTCTTTCATCATAATCTAATAATTAACATAATACAGACTATTTGAAAAATAATTTATTTGTTTTTATTTGATTGTTTTCAAAACATTTTTTTTGTAATAATAGTGAAAACTTTTTTTTCTTGGAAATGGAGTAACTTCCGGAATATAACTTTTTTCTTAGAAATGGAAATGCCCTAACCCTAAACCCTAACCCTAAACCTAACCGTAAACCCTAACCCTCCCAAAAAACCTTATTTTCACTAAATATTAAAAAAAAAACATTGAATAAAAAAAAATCACATTCCGTTGCTCAAAAACATTATTTCTTGAAAAAAAAGAAGATTATTTTGTTTATTTTTTAAATGAAATTAAAAAAAAAAAGTTTTGAAAACAATCAAATAAATTAATATGAATAAAAAAAATCGTTGTATCACTCTCAGGCATCCGTACACACTTTCTTCAACCCTTTTCCACCGGAAGCCAGCGTTCCTACCTGTAATGCGCATTTGCCCTTTTACGATATTTAGGCAACTTTTGTTGTCTTTTTTTTTTTTACATAAAACAAAGAAGTATGTTACTTTTTCTTAGGCAAGTTTTTTTGTATATTTTTTTTGGGGGGGGGGGGGGGGGGATTTCATATATTTTCTCGTCGAGGGTAAGGGTTTACGGATACGTTTGCGGCCGGTTCAAAAGATCTTCCTACCGCTTGTTTTGTTTCTGATCGGTCAGCTTTGCTTTAGCCTCGTTTTCGTCTAGGGGGCTTCCGCAACCTGCCCGATCGTTGCCGCCGAGCAGTCACGAAAATTAGGCGCTTCATCTGGAGTAGTACCACTTTTACATGTACTTTCGTGTTAGCTGAAAATAAGATTGTACAGAAGAAATTACGCAAATTCATCTAGTATTTATTAAATTATAAGAAAAAGAAAAAAAATGATCTTACGTATCGGTAGACATTTTTTTAACCAATTCAGCTTAGTGATTAGGCAAAGGAGATACCTCATTTTTATTCGGAAAAAACTCAAAATTAAAAGAAAATGGCGTCCGATAAATAAAATCGTTTTTTTTTTTTAATTTAATAAATACTGGATGAATTTGCGTCATTTTCGGTGTACAGTCTTCTTTTAAGCTACCACATAAATACATAACAAAGTTTATACATTTCTTTAGCTACTTTTTAAAAAAAGAAAGGCTTAACATGTCGTAACGAAACTAAAGAAGCACCGGATTTTGAAAGTTAAATTTGATTATTACGGTATCGTTTGCTCATTGAATTATTAATTGAACCAAGATTAATTATAGTTTAATAAACTATAATTAATTTTGTTAAGTTAATGTTGGTTAAATCTCTAATTTTTTTTAATCAGTGGATGTAAAAGGTGGTGCTTATGCTGATTAGCGGCCATATGAAAAAAATTATTTTTATATAAAAACAATAATATATACTTATTAAGCATTATATTCTTACTCACTGTAAGAAAAAGTAGAAAAAATTATCCACTAGAACTTTAATTACAAGTATTTTTCCATTCTGCGTATCATAACAGCAATTCGTTCAGTAAACGTCCATCTTGTTTTCAAGGGCAGATAACTGAAATCACCTTAAAAAAACAAGATGGAGGCTTACTGAACGAATCGCTGTTATGATACGTAGAATGGAAAAATACTTGTAATTAAAGTTCTAGTGGATACTTTTTTCTACTTTTTCTTACAGTGAGTAAGAATATAATGCTTAATAAGTATATATTATTGTTTTTATATAAAAATATTTTTTTCATATGGCCGCTAATCAGCATAAGCACCTAAAAAGTTCTCAAAACGTTAAATTTTGTAATGCCCGGAGATTTGCTGAGAATTTTAAGGCCAGAAATGACTTTCTATTCGACAGTTTAAATCCTTCCAAATTCCTTTAAAATTTTGAAGAGGCACGAAATAATTTGGTATTATTGTAGATTAACACGCTCAGCTACCGCCACTCCACTAAAAAAAGGATTACGTTTGAACACTGAAAAACTTGGCGGAAAGAAAAATAAAACACACACAAAATGTTAAAATTTACAGTTGGCGATCAGTTTCAAATATAAATCTAACGTAAATTTATTCTGGATTTCTGGACCATTATAGCGTTTTAGGGAATTTAACCATTCTTTTTTGTTGTTGCTGTTTTAGGCGATTACGTGTGGTTTTACGACCTTTCTACTCGGACTTAGGGTTAGTGACAAATTGTTTAGCCCTCTACCCTAAAAAGTAAGAGTACCCCAGAAATGAGGGATCATTTTATGTTAAAGTTGTATGCGAAACTGATCCCCCACTCTAAATTCTAAATTATATATTTTTTGTTTTTCTCCTTACTGCCAAGTTTTTCAGTGTTTTCACACGTAATCACCTAAAAAAGTAGAATCTCATTTTTCTTTTTATTAGAGTGGGAGTAGCTGAGGGTGTTAATCTACAAACTTATATAAGTAATTAAAAGAAATTTTTTTTTTAATTATTAGCAAAAGATTAAAATGGCTGACTTATTTCCGAAGTTCATTCTGGTGGATTTAATTTCATAACTATATTCTTTTTTTTTTTAAATAGGATGTTTTAAATTTCGTTTTATTTGACACTATTATATTTAAGCTGGGGAAAGCTAATTTTTTAAGTTGAAATAAGGACGGGAACTGGTTTGTGTAACTTTCTTGATGACGTAATACAATTGAACAACACATTGCACAGACGAGTAATAGTTTTATGTAGGAGAAACAAAGGAAAAAAACAAAGGAAAAAAACAAAGGAAAATACATAGGGTTGAGTGAATGCAGACAAGATGAAATAATCTTTCTCCCGGAGTTTGTCGATTTTCTGTTGGGCCGACAGCAGAGAATTGCAGGATAACACATCTTGTCCGCTTGGGAAAAAATCTCCAACACAAGATGTTCATGTCGATCCCATGATCTGTCTTTAGCAATCGCGTGTGACTCGTTACATGCAAACGCGCACTTGTTGAAGAGGCATTGATTACTCCAGTAGATCGACAGAAAATAGTTCATTCATGTAAACTGCTACAGTATGTTTGATTTTAATAAATATACAATTAATAATAAATAAAAAAAAAAATTCAATGTGTAATTATCAAAGTTATGTTGACACGAGAGATATACACGCACAGTACTTTACAGAGCACTCCTTTCTGCTGGAGAAGAGGGTTCCTTTCTAAGGTGACTGGACAAAAGCCCACCAAAATAATTACACCATAGACAAAAGCCCACCACAATAATTCAAACACGGACAAAAGCCCACCAACATAAAAATTAATTATAGAAGCCGGGAATCTTTTTACTTTCATTTTTGTTTTACTTTTTTCAGCTATGCCGTTTGTTCTTTTGACCAATTTTAAAAAATAGTATTTTAAAAGTTAAATTTGATTACATTTGGTGATTAAATATTTCATTGAACCAAATTGTTATAAAACTATATCTTAACTTATAATATTGTTATAAAACTATATCTTAACTTATAATATTGTTATAAAACTATAGTTTAACTTATAATATTATTATAAAACTATAGTTTAACTTATAATATTGTTATAAAACTATAGTTTAACTTATAATATTGTTATAAAACTATAGCTTATCTTATGATATTGTCATGAAACTATAGCATAACTTATAATATTGTTATAAAACTATAGCTTAACTTATAATATTGTTATAAAACTATATCTTACCTTATAATATTGTTATAAAACTATCGCTTAATTGATAATATTGTTATAAAACTATAGCATAACTTATAATATTGTTATAAAACTATATCTTAACTTATAATAGAGTTATAAAACTATATCTTACCTTATAATATTGTTTTAAAACTATAATTAAACTTATAATATTGTTATAAAACTATATCTTAACTTATAATATTGTTATAAAACTAGAATTTAACTTATAATATTGTTATAAAACTATAATTTAACTTATAATATTGTTATAAAACTATAGCTTAACTTATAATATTGTAATCAACCTATAGCATAACTTATAATATTGTTATAAAAATATAGCTTAACTTATAATATTGTTATAAAACTAAAGCTTAACTTATAATATTGTTATGAAACTATAGCTTAACTTATAATATTGTTATCAAACTATAGCTTACCTTATAATATTGTTATAAAACTATCGCTTAATTAATAATATTGTTATAAAACTATAACTTAACTTATAATATTGTTATGAAACTATATTTTAACTTATAATATTGTTATAAAACTATGAAACTATAGCATAACTTATAATATTGTTATAAAACTATATCTAAACTTATAATATTGTTATAAAACTATAGCATAACTTATAATATTGTTATAAAACTATAGAATAACTTATAATATTGTTATAAAACTATAGCATAACTTATAATATTGTTATAAAACTATAGAATAACTTATAATATTGTTATGAAACTATATCTTTACTTATAATATTGTTATAAAACTATAGCATAACTTATAATATTGTTATACAACTATATCTTAACTTATAATAGTGTTATGAAACTATAGCTTTACTTATAATATTGTTATAAAACTATATCTTAACTTATAATATTGTTATAAAACTATATCTTAACTTATAATTTTGCTATAAAACTATATCTTAACTTATAATATTGTTATAAAACTGTAGCATAACTTATAATATTGTTATAAAACTATTTCTTCACTTATAATATTGTTATAAAACTATATCTTAACTTATAATATTGTTATAAAACTATAGCTTAACTTATAATCTATATAATACTAAAACTCTATTGATCTTGTATTGTTATAAAACTATATCTTAACTAATAATATTGTTATAAAACTATATCTTAACTTATAATATTGTTACAAAACTATAGGTTAATTAATAATATTGTTATAAAACTATATCTTAACTTATAATATTGTTATAAAACTCTATCTTAACTTATAATATTGTTATAAAACTATGGAATACCTTATAATATTGTTATAAAACTATACCTTAACTTATAATACTGTAATAAAACTATATCTTACCTGATAATATTGTTATAAAACTATAATTTAACTCATAATATTGTAATAAAATTATAGCATAACTTATAATATTGTTATAAAACTATAATTTAACTTATAATATTGTTATAAAACTATAGCATAACTTATTATATTGTTATAAAACTATAGCTTAAATTATATTATTGTTATAAAACTATAGCATGACTTATAATATTGTTATAAAACTATAGCATAACTTATAATATTGTTATAAAACTATAGCTTAATGTATAATATTGGTATAAAACTATAATTACACTTATAATATTGTTATAATACTATAGCTTAACTTATAATATTGTTATGAAACTATAGCTTAACTTATAATATTGTTATAAAACTATATCTTACCTCATAATATTGTAATAAAACTCTAGCATAACTTATAATATTGTCATGAAACTATAGCTTAACTGATAATATTGTTATAAAACTATATGTTAACTTATTATATAGTAATAAAACTATAGCTTAACTTATTATATTGTTATAAAACTATAATTAAACTAATAATATTGTTATAAAACTATATCTTAACTTATAATATTGTTATAAAACTATATCTTAACTTATAATTTTGTTATAAAACTATATCTTAACTTATAATATTGTTATAAAACTATATCTTAACTTATAATTTTGTTATAAAACTATATCTTAACTTATAATATTGTTATAAAACTATAGCATAACTGTATATTGTTATAAAACGATAGCATAACGTATAATATTGTTATAAAACTATAGAATAACTTATAATATTGTGATAAAACTATAGCATAACTTATAATATTGTTATAAAACTATAGAATAACTTATAATATTGTTATGAAACTATATCTTAACTTATAATATTGTTATAAAACTATAGCATAACTTATATTATTGTTATACAACTATATCTTAACTTATAATATTGTTATGAAACTATATCTTAACTTATAATATTGTTATAAAACTATAGCATAACTTATAATATTGTTATACAACTATATCTTTACTTATAATATTGTTATGAAACTATATCTTAACTTATAATATCGTTATAAAACTATATCTTAACTTATAATTTTGCTATAAAACCGTATCTTAACTTATAATATTGTTATAAAACTATAGCATAACTTATAATATTGTTATAAAACTATGGAATACCTTATAACATTGTTATAAAACTATACCTTAACTTATAATACTGTAATAAAACTATATCTTACCTGATAATATTGTTATAAAACTATAATTTAACTCATAATATTGTTATAAAACTATAGCATAACTTATAATATTGTTATAAAACTATAATTTAAATTATAATATTGTTATAAAACTATAGCATAACTTATTATATTGTTATAAAACTATAGCTTAAATTATAATATTGTTATAAAACTATAGCATGACTTATAATATTGTTATAAAACTATAGCATAACTTATAATATTGTCATGAAACTATAGCTTAACTGATAATATTGTTATAAAACTATATGTTAACTTATTATATAGTAATAAAACTATAGCTTAACTTATTATATTGTTATAAAACTATAATTAAACTAATAATATTGTTATAAAACTATATCTTAACTTATAATATTGTTATAAAACTATATCTTAACTTATAATTTTGTTATAAAACTATATCTTAACTTATAATATTGTTATAAAACTATATCTTAACTTATAATTTTGTTATAAAACTATATCTTAACTTATAATATTGTTATAAAACTATAGCATAACTGTATATTGTTATAAAACGATAGCATAACGTATAATATTGTTATAAAACTATAGAATAACTTATAATATTGTGATAAAACTATAGCATAACTTATAATATTGTTATAAAACTATAGAATAACTTATAATATTGTTATGAAACTATATCTTAACTTATAATATTGTTATAAAACTATAGCATAACTTATATTATTGTTATACAACTATATCTTAACTTATAATATTGTTATGAAACTATATCTTAACTTATAATATTGTTATAAAACTATAGCATAACTTATAATATTGTTATACAACTATATCTTTACTTATAATATTGTTATAAAGCTATATTTTAACTTATAATATTGTTATAAAACTATAACATAACTTATAATATTGTTATGAAACTATATTTTAACTTATAATATTGTTATAAAACTATGAAACTATAGCATAACTTATAATATTGTTATAAAACTATATCTAAACTTATAATATTGTTATAAAACTATAGCATAACTTATAATATTGTTATAAAACTATAGAATAACTTATAATATTGTTATAAAACTATAGCATAACTTATAATATTGTTATAAAACTATAGAATAACTTATAATATTGTTATGAAACTATATCTTTACTTATAATATTGTTATAAAACTATAGCATAACTTATAATATTGTTATACAACTATATCTTAACTTATAATAGTGTTATGAAACTATAGCTTTACTTATAATATTGTTATAAAACTATATCTTAACTTATAATATTGTTATAAAACTATATCTTAACTTATAATTTTGCTATAAAACTATATCTTAACTTATAATATTGTTATAAAACTGTAGCATAACTTATAATATTGTTATAAAACTATTTCTTCACTTATAATATTGTTATAAAACTATATCTTAACTTATAATATTGTTATAAAACTATAGCTTAACTTATAATCTATATAATACTAAAACTCTATTGATCTTGTATTGTTATAAAACTATATCTTAACTAATAATATTGTTATAAAACTATATCTTAACTTATAATATTGTTACAAAACTATAGGTTAATTAATAATATTGTTATAAAACTATATCTTAACTTATAATATTGTTATAAAACTCTATCTTAACTTATAATATTGTTATAAAACTATGGAATACCTTATAATATTGTTATAAAACTATACCTTAACTTATAATACTGTAATAAAACTATATCTTACCTGATAATATTGTTATAAAACTATAATTTAACTCATAATATTGTAATAAAATTATAGCATAACTTATAATATTGTTATAAAACTATAATTTAACTTATAATATTGTTATAAAACTATAGCATAACTTATTATATTGTTATAAAACTATAGCTTAAATTATATTATTGTTATAAAACTATAGCATGACTTATAATATTGTTATAAAACTATAGCATAACTTATAATATTGTTATAAAACTATAGCTTAATGTATAATATTGGTATAAAACTATAATTACACTTATAATATTGTTATAATACTATAGCTTAACTTATAATATTGTTATGAAACTATAGCTTAACTTATAATATTGTTATAAAACTATATCTTACCTCATAATATTGTAATAAAACTCTAGCATAACTTATAATATTGTCATGAAACTATAGCTTAACTGATAATATTGTTATAAAACTATATGTTAACTTATTATATAGTAATAAAACTATAGCTTAACTTATTATATTGTTATAAAACTATAATTAAACTAATAATATTGTTATAAAACTATATCTTAACTTATAATATTGTTATAAAACTATATCTTAACTTATAATTTTGTTATAAAACTATATCTTAACTTATAATATTGTTATAAAACTATATCTTAACTTATAATTTTGTTATAAAACTATATCTTAACTTATAATATTGTTATAAAACTATAGCATAACTGTATATTGTTATAAAACGATAGCATAACGTATAATATTGTTATAAAACTATAGAATAACTTATAATATTGTGATAAAACTATAGCATAACTTATAATATTGTTATAAAACTATAGAATAACTTATAATATTGTTATGAAACTATATCTTAACTTATAATATTGTTATAAAACTATAGCATAACTTATATTATTGTTATACAACTATATCTTAACTTATAATATTGTTATGAAACTATATCTTAACTTATAATATTGTTATAAAACTATAGCATAACTTATAATATTGTTATACAACTATATCTTTACTTATAATATTGTTATGAAACTATATCTTAACTTATAATATCGTTATAAAACTATATCTTAACTTATAATTTTGCTATAAAACCGTATCTTAACTTATAATATTGTTATAAAACTATAGCATAACTTATAATATTGTTATAAAACTATGGAATACCTTATAACATTGTTATAAAACTATACCTTAACTTATAATACTGTAATAAAACTATATCTTACCTGATAATATTGTTATAAAACTATAATTTAACTCATAATATTGTTATAAAACTATAGCATAACTTATAATATTGTTATAAAACTATAATTTAAATTATAATATTGTTATAAAACTATAGCATAACTTATTATATTGTTATAAAACTATAGCTTAAATTATAATATTGTTATAAAACTATAGCATGACTTATAATATTGTTATAAAACTATAGCATAACTTATAATATTGTCATGAAACTATAGCTTAACTGATAATATTGTTATAAAACTATATGTTAACTTATTATATAGTAATAAAACTATAGCTTAACTTATTATATTGTTATAAAACTATAATTAAACTAATAATATTGTTATAAAACTATATCTTAACTTATAATATTGTTATAAAACTATATCTTAACTTATAATTTTGTTATAAAACTATATCTTAACTTATAATATTGTTATAAAACTATATCTTAACTTATAATTTTGTTATAAAACTATATCTTAACTTATAATATTGTTATAAAACTATAGCATAACTGTATATTGTTATAAAACGATAGCATAACGTATAATATTGTTATAAAACTATAGAATAACTTATAATATTGTGATAAAACTATAGCATAACTTATAATATTGTTATAAAACTATAGAATAACTTATAATATTGTTATGAAACTATATCTTAACTTATAATATTGTTATAAAACTATAGCATAACTTATATTATTGTTATACAACTATATCTTAACTTATAATATTGTTATGAAACTATATCTTAACTTATAATATTGTTATAAAACTATAGCATAACTTATAATATTGTTATACAACTATATCTTTACTTATAATATTGTTATAAAGCTATATTTTAACTTATAATTTTGTTATAAAACTATATCTTAACTAACAATATAGTTATAAAACTATAGCATAACTTATAATATTGTTATACAACTATATCTTAACTTATAACATTGTTATAAAACTATATCTTAACTTATAATAGTGTTATAAAACTATATCTTAACTTATAATATCGTTATAAAACTATATCTTAACTAATAATTTTGCTATAAAACCGTATCTTAACTTATAATATTGTTATAAAACTATAGCATAACTTATAATATTGTTATACAACTATAGCTTAACTTATAATATTGTTATAAAACTATATCTTAACTTATAATATTGTTATAAAACTATATTTTAACTTATAATATTGTTATAAAACTATAGCATAACTTATAATATTGTTATACACTATATCTTAACTTATAATATTGTTATAAAGCTATATTTTAACTTATAATTTTGTTATAAAACTATATCTTAACTTACAATATAGTTATAAAACTATAGCATAACTTATAATATTGTTATACAACTATATCTTAACTTATAACATTGTTATAAAACTATATCTTAACTTATAATATTGTTATAAAACTATAGTTTAACTTATAATAGTGTTATAAAACTATATCTTAACTTATAATATCGTTATAAAACTATATCTTAACTTATAATTTTGCTATAAAACCGTATCTTAACTTATAATATTGTTATAAAACTATAGCATAACTTATAATATTGTTATACAACTATAGCTTAACTTATAATATTGTTATAAAACTATATCTTAACTTATAATATTGTTATAAAACTATATTTTAACTTATAATTTTGTTATAAAACTATATCTTAACTTACAATATTGTTATAAAACTATAGCATAACTTATAATGTTGTTATACAACAATATCTTAACTTATAACATTGTTATAAAACTATATCTTAACTTATAATATTGTTATAAAACTATAGTTTAACTTATAATAGTGTTATAAAACTATATCTTAACTTATGATATCGTTATAAAACTATATCTTAACTTATAATTTTGCTATAAAACCGTATCTTAACTTATAATATTGTTATAAAACTATAGCCTTACTTATAATATTGTTATAAAACTAATTCTTCACTTATACTATTGTTATAAAACTATATCCTAACTTGTAATATTGTTATAAAACTATAGCTTAACTTATAATCTATATAATACTAAAACTCTATAGATCTTGTATTGTTATAAAACTATATCTTATCTGATAATATTGTTATAAAACTATATCTTAACTTATAATATTGTAATAAAACTATAGCTTAATAAATAATATTGTTATAAAACTATATCTTAACTTATAATATTGTTATAAAACTCTATCTTAACTTATAATATTGTTATAAAACTATGGAATACCTTATAATATTGTTATAAAACTATACCTTAACTTATAATACTGTAATAAAACTATATCTTACCTGATAATATTGTTATAAAACTATAATTTAACTCATAATATTGTTATAAAACTATGGCATAACTTATAATATTGTTATAAAACTATAATTTAACTTATAATATTGTTATAGAACTATAGCATAACTTATTATATTGTTATAAAACTATAGCTTAAATTATATTATTGTTATAAAACTATAGCATGACTTATAATATTGTTATGAAACTATAGCATAACTTCTAATATTGTCATGAAACTATAGCTTAACTGATAATATTGTTATAAAACTATATGTTAACTTATTATATAGTAATAAAACTATAGCTTAACTTATTATATTGTTATAAAACTATAATTAAACTAATAATATTGTTATAAAACTATATCTTAACTTATAATATTGTTATAAAACTATATCTTAACTTATAATTTTGTTATAAAACTATATCTTAACTTATAATATTGTTATAAAACTATATCTTAACTTATAATTTTGTTATAAAACTATATCTTAACTGATAATATTGTTATAAAACTATAGCATAACTGTATATTGTTATAAAACGATAGCATAACGTATAATATTGTTATAAAACTATAGAATAACTTATAATATTGTGATAAAACTATAGCATAATTATAATATTGTTATAAAACTATAGAATAACTTATAATATTGTTATGAAACTATATCTTAACTTATAATATTGTTATAAAACTATAGCATAACTTATATTATTATTATACAACTATATCTTAACTTATAATATTGTTATGAAACTATAGAATAACTTATAATATTGTTATGAAACTATATCTTAACTTATAATATTGTTATAAAACTATACCATAACTTATATTATTGTTATACAACTATATCTTAACTTATAATATTGTTATGAAACTATAGCTTAACTTATAATATTGTTATAAAACTATATCTTAACTTATAATATTGTAATAAAACTCTAGCATAACTTATAATATTGTAATCAAACTATAGCTTAACTCATAATATTGTTATAAAGCTATATGTTAACTTATAATATAGTAATAAAATATAGCTTAACTTATTATATTGTTACAAAACTATAATTAAACTAATAATATTTTTATAAAACTATATCTTAACTAATAATATTGTTATAAAACTATATCTTAACTTATAATATTGATATGAAACTATAGCTTAACTTATAATATTGTTATAAAACTATATCTTGACTTATAATATCGTTATAAAACTATATCTTAACTTATAATTTTGTTATAAAACTATATCTTAACTTATAATATTGTTATAAAACTATAGCATAACTGTTGATATTGTTATAAAACGATAACATAACTTATAATATTGTTATAAAACTATAGAATAACTTATAATATTGTTATAAAACTATAGCATAACTTATAATATTGTTATAAAACTATAGAATAACTTATAATATTGTAATGAAACTATATCTTAACTTATAATATTGTTATAAAACTATAGCATAACTTATATTATTGTTATACAACTATATCTTAACTTATAATATTGTTATGAAACTATATCTTAACTTATAATATCGTTATAAAACTATAGCATAACTTATAATATTGTTATAAAACTATATCTTAACTTATAACATTGTTATTAAACTATATCTTAACTTATAATATTG
Source organism: Sepiola atlantica (assembly GCA_963556195.1). Classification (NCBI taxonomy): domain Eukaryota; kingdom Metazoa; phylum Mollusca; class Cephalopoda; order Sepiida; family Sepiolidae; genus Sepiola; species Sepiola atlantica. The sequence continues at coordinate 129,674 of CAUVYP010000789.1, forward strand.
TTATAAAACTATAGTTTAACTTATAATATTGTTATAAAACTATATCTTAACTTATTATATCGTTATAAAACTATATCTTAACTCATAATTTTGCAATAAAACCATATCTTAACTTATAATATTGTTATACAACTATAGCATAACTTATAATATTGTTATAAAACTATATCTTGACTTATAATATGGTTATAAAACTATATCTTAACTTATAATTTTGTTATAAAACTATATCTTAACTTATAATATTGTTATAAAACTATAGCATAACTGATGATATTGTTATAAAACGATAGCATAACTTATAATATTGTTATAAAACTATAGAATAACTTATAATATTGTTATAAAACTATAGCATAACTTATAATATTGTTATAAAACTATAGAATAACTTATAATATTGTAATGAAACTATATCTTAACTTATAATATTGTTATAAAACTATAGCATAACTTATATTATTGTTATACAACTATATCTTAACTTATAATATTGTTATGAAACTATATCTTAACTTATAATATCGTTATAAAACTATAGCATAACTTATAATATTGTTATAAAACTATATCTTAACTTATAACATTGTTATTAAACTATATCTTAACTTATAATATTGTTATAAAACTATAGTTTAACTTATAATATTGTTATAAAACTATATCTTAACTTATTATATCGTTATAAAACTATATCTTAACTCATAATTTTGCAATAAAACCATATCTTAACTTATAATATTGTTATACAACTATAGCATAACTTATAATATTGTTATAAAACTATATCTTGACTTATAATATGGTTATAAAACTATATCTTAACTTATAATTTTGTTATAAAACTATATCTTAACTTATAATATTGTTATAAAACTATAGCATAACTGATGATATTGTTATAAAACGATAGCATAACTTATAATATTGTTATAAAACTATAGAATAACTTATAATATTGTTATAAAACTATAGAATAACTTATAATATTGTTATAAAACTATAGAATAACTTATAATATTGTTATAAAACTATAGTTTAACTCATAATATTGTTACAAAACTATAGCCTAACTTATAATATTGTTATAAAACTATTTTTTCACTTATACTATTGTTATAAAACTATATCTTAACTTATAATATTGTTATAAAACTATAGCTTAACTAATAATATTGTTATAAAACTATATCTTAACTAATAATATTGTTATAAAACTATATCTTAACTTATAATATTGTTATAAAACTATATCTTAACTTATAATATTGTTATCAGACTATAGCGTAACTTATAATATTGTTATAAAACTATATCTTAATTTATAATATTGTTATAAAACTATAGAATAACTTATAATATTGTTATAAAACTATAGCTTAAATAGTATTATTGTTATAAAACTATAGCATGACTTATAATATTGTTATGAAACTAGAGCATAACTTATAATATTGTCATGAAACTATAGCATAACTTATAATATTGTTATAAAACTATAGCTTAACTTATAATATTGTTATATAACTATAGCTTAACTTATTATATTGTTATGAAACTATAGCTTAACTTATAATATTGTTATAAAACTATATCTTAATTTAGAATATTGTTATAAAACTATAGCTTAATTAATAATATTGGTATAAAACTATAATTACACTTATAATATTGTTATAATACTATAGCTTAACTTATAATATTGTTATGAAACTATAGCTTAACTTATAATATTGTTATAAAACTATATCTTACCTCATAATATTGTAATAAAACTCTAGCATAACTTATAATATTGTTATAAAACTATAGCTTAACTGATAATATTGTTATAAAACTATATCTTAACTTATAATATAGTAATAAAACTATAGCTTAACTTATTATATTGTTATAAAACTATAATTAAACTAATAATATTGTTATAAAACTATATCTTAACTTATAACATTGTTATAAAACTATATCTTAACTTATAATATTGTAATAAAACTATAGCTAAACTGATAATATTGTTATAAAACTATATCTTAACTTATAATATAGTAATAAAACTATATCTTAACTTATAATATTGTTATAAAACTATATCTTAACTTATAATATCGTTATAAAACTATATATTAACTTACAATTTTGCTATAAAACCATATCTTAACTTATAATATGGTTATAAAACTATAGCATAACTTATAATATTGTTATAAAACTATTTCTTCACTTATACTATTGTTATAAAACTATATCTTATCTTATAATATTGTTATAAAACTATAGCTTAACTTATAATATTGTTATAAAATTATATCTTAACTAATAATATTGTTGTATAACTATAGCTTAACTTATTATATTGTTATGAAACTATAGCATAACTTATTATATTGTTATAAAACTACAGCTTAACTTATAATATTGTTATAAAACTATATCTTAACTTATTATATTGTTATAAAACTATAGCTTAACTTATTATATTGTTATTAAACTATAGCATAACTTATAATATTGTTATAAAACTACAGCTTAACTTATAATATTGTTATAAAACTATATCTTAACCTATAATATTGTTATAAAACTATAGCATAACTTATAATATTGTTATGAAACTATAGCTTAACTTATTATATTGTTATAAAACTATATCTTACCTTATAATATTGTTATAAAACTATATCTTAACCTATAATATTGTTATCAAACTATATCTTAACTTATAATTTTGTTATAAAACTATATCTTAACTTATAATATTGTTATAAAACTATAGCATAACTGATGATATTGTTATAAAACGATAGCATAACTTATAATCATGTTATAAAACTATAGAATAACTTATAATATTGTTATAAAACTATAGCATAACTTATAATATTGTTATAAAACTATAGAATAACTTATAATATTGTTATAAAACTATAGTTTAACTTATAATAGTGTTATAAAACTATATCTTAACTGAAAATATTGCTATAAAACTATATCTTAACTCATAATATTGTTATAAAACTATAGCCTAACTTATAATATTGTTATAAAACTATTTCTTCACTTATACTATTGTTATAAAACTATATCTTAACTTATAATATTGTTATAAAACTATAGCTAAACTAATAATTTTGTTATAAAACTATATCTTAACTAATAATATTGTTATAAAACTATATCTTAACTTATAATATTGTTATAAAACTATATCTTAACTTATAATATTGTTATCAGACTATAGCGTAACTTATAATATTGTTATAAAACTATATCTTACCTTATAATATTGTTATAAAACTATATCTTAATTTATAATATTGTTATAAAACTATATCTTAATTTATAATATTGTTATAAAACTATAGAATAACTTATAATATTGTTATAAAACTATAGCTTAACTTGTAATATTGTTATTAAACTATATCTAAACTGATAATATTGTTATAAAACTATAATTTAACTTATAATATTGTAATAAAACTATAGAGTAACTTATTATATTGTTATAAAACTATAGCTTAAATTATATTATTGTTATAAAACTATAGCATGACTTATAATATTGTTATGAAACTAGAGCATAACTTATAATATTGTCATGAAACTATAGGATAACTGATAATATTGTTATAAAACTATAGCTTAACTTATAATATTGTTATATAACTATAGCTTAACTTATTATATTGTTATGAAACTATAGCATAACTTATAATATTGTTATGAAACTATAGCTTAACTTATAATATTGTTATAAAACTATATCTTACCTTATAATATTGTTATAAAACTATAGCTTAATGTATAATATTGGTATAAAACTATAATTACACTTATAATATTGTTATAATACTATAGCTTAACTTATAATATTGTTATGAAACTATAGCTTAACTTATAATATTGTTATAAAACTATATCTTACCTCATAATATTGTAATAAAACTCTAGCATAACTTATAATATTGTTATAAAACTATAGCTTAACTGATAATATTGTTATAAAACTATATGTTAACTTATAATATAGTAATAAAACTATAGCTTAACTTATTATATTGTTATTAAACTATAATTAAACTAATAATATTGTTATAAAACTATATCTTAACTTATAACATTGTTATAAAACTATATCTTAACTCATAATATTGTTATAAAACTATAGTTTAACTTATAATATTGTTATAAAACTATATCTTAACTTATAATATCGTTATAAAACTATATCTTAACTTATAATTTTGCTATAAAACCATATCTTAACTTATAATATGGTTATAAAACTATAGCATAACTTATAATATTGTTATAAAACTATTTCCTCACTTATACTATGGTTATAAAACTATATCTTAACTTATAATATTGTTATAAATCTATAGCTTAACTTATAATATTGTTATAAAATTATATCTTAACTAATAATATTGTTATAAAACTATATCTTAACTGATAATATTGTTATAAAACTATATCTTAACTTATAATATTGTTATATAACTATAGCTTAACTTATTATATTGTTATAAAACTATAGCTTAAATTATATTATTGTTATAAAACTATAGCATAACTTATAATATTGTCATGAAACTATAGCATGACTTATAATATTGTTATAAAACTATAGCTTAACTTATAATATTGTTATATAACTATAGCTAAACTTATAATATTGTTATGAAACTATAGCATAACTTATTATATTGTTATAAAACTACAGCTTAACTTATAATATTGTTAAAAAACTACATCTTAACTTATTATATTGTTATAAAACTATAGCTTAACTTATTATATTGTTATTAAACTATAGCATAACTTATAATATTGTTATAAAACTACAGCTTAACTTATTATATTGTTATAAAACTATATCTTAACCTATAATATTGTTATAAAACTATAGCATAACTTATAATATTGTTATGAAACTATAGCTTAACTTATTATATTGTTATAAAACTATATCTTACCTTATAATATTGTTATAAAACTCTAGCATAACTTATAATATTCTTATAAAACTATAGCTTAACTGATAATATTGTTATAAAACTATATGTTAACTTATAATACAGTAATAAAACTATAGCTTAACTTATTATATTGTTATAAAACTATAATTACACTAATAATATTGGTTTAAAACTATATCTTAACTTATAATTTTGTTATAAAACTATATCTTAACTTATAATATTGTTATAAAACTATAGCATAACTGATGATATTGTTATAAAACGATAGCATAACTTATAATATTGTTATAAATCTATAGAATAACTCATAATATTGTTATAAAACTATAGCATAACTTATAATATTGTTATAAAACTATAGAATTACTCATAATATTGTTATGAAACTATATCCTAACTTATAACATTGATATTAAACTATATCTTAACTTATAATATTGTTATAAAACTATAGTTTAACTTATAATAGTGTTATAAAACTATATCTTAACTTAAAATATCGTTATAAAACTATATCTTAACTTATAATATTGTTATAAAACTATAGCTTAACTAACAATATTGTTATAAAACTATTTCTTCACTTATACTATTGTTATAAAACTATATCTTAACTTATAATATTGTTATAAAACTATATCTTAACTTATAATATTGTAATCAAACTATAGCTTAACTTATAATATTGTTATAATACTATATCTTACCTTATAATATTGTTATAAAACTATAGCTTAATTAATAATATTGTTATAAAACTATATCTTAATTTATAATATTGTTATAAAACAATAGAATAACTTATAATATTGTTATAAAACTATAGCTTAACTTGTAATATTGTTATTAAACTATATCTAAACTGATAATATTGTTATAAAAATATAATTTAACTTATAATATTGTTATAAACTATAGAGTAACTTATTATATTGTTATAAAACTATGGCTTAAATTATATTATTGTTATAAAACTATATCTTAACTCATAATTTTGCTGTAAAAGTATATCTGACTTATAATATTGTTATGAAACTAGAGCATAACTTATAATATTGTCATGAAACTATAGCATAACTTATAATATTGTTATAAAACTATAGCCTAACTTATAATATTGTAATATAACTATAGCTTAACTTATTATATTGTTATGAAACTATAGCATAACTTATAATATTGTTATGAAACTATAGCTTAACTTATAATATTGTTATAAAACTATATCTTACCTTATAATATTGTTATAAAACTATAGCTTAATTAATAATATTGGTATAAAACAATAATTACACTTATAATATTGTTATAATATTATAGCTTAACTTATAATATTGTTATGAAACTATAGCTTAACTTATCATATTGTTATAAAACTATATCTTACCTCATAATATTGTAACAAAACTCTTGCATAACTTATAATATTGTTATAAAACTATAGCTTAACTGATAATATTGTTATTAAACTATATGTTAACTTATAATATAGTAATAAAACTATAGCTTAACTTATTATATTGTTATATAAACTATAATTAAACTAATAATATTGTTATAAAACTATATCTTAACTTATAACATTGTTATAAAACTATATCTTAACTTATAATATTGTTATAAAACTATAGTTTAACTTATAATATTGTTATAAAACTATATCTTAACTGATAATATCGTTATAAAACTATATCTTAACTTATAATTTTGCTATAAAACCATATCTTAACTTATAGTATGGTTATAAAACTACAGCATAACTTATAATATTGTTATAAAACTATTTCTTCACTTATAATATTGTTATAAAACTATAGCTTAACTTATAATATTGTTATGAAACTATAGCTTAACTTATAATATTGTTATAAAACTATATCTTACCTTATAATATTGTAATAAAACTCTAGCATAACTTATAATATTCTTATAAAACTATAGCTTAACTGATAATATTGTTATAAAACTATATGTAAACTTATAATATAGTAATAAAACTATAGCTTAACTTATTATATTGTTATAAAACTATAATGAAACTAATAATATTGTTATAAAACTATATCTTCACTTATAATTTGGTTATAAAACTATATCTTAACTTATAATATTTTTATAAAACTATAGCATAACTGATGATATTGTTATAAAACGATAGCATAACTTATAATATTGTTATAAAACTATAGAATAACTTATAATATTGTTATAAAACTATAGCATAACTTATAATATTGTTATAAAACTCTAGAATTACTCATAATATTGTTATGAAACTATATCTTAACTTATAATATTGTTATAAAACTATAGAATAACTTATATTACTGTTATACAACTATATCTTAACTTATAATATTGTTATGAAACTATAGCTTAACTTATAATATTTTCATAAAACTATATCTTAACTTATAATATTGTTATAAAACTATATCTAAACTTATAATTTTGTTATAAAACTATATCTTAACTTATAATTTTGCAATAAAACTATATCTTAACTTATAATTTTGCAATAAAACTATATCTTAACTCATAATATTATTATAAAACTATAGCATAACTTATAATATTGTTATAAAACTATCGCATAACTTATAATATTGTTATAAAACTATATCTAACCTATAATATTGTTATAAAACTATAGCATAACTTATAATAATGTTATACAACTATATCTTAACTTATAATATGGTTATGAAACTTTAGCTTAACTTATAATATTTTCATAAAACTATATCTTAACTCATAATATTGTTATCAAACTATATCTAAACTGATAATTTTGTTATAAAACTATATCTTAACTTATAATATTGTTATAAAACTATAGCATAACTTACAATATTGTTATAAAACTATATCTTAACTTAGAACATTGTTATAAAACTATATCTTAACTTATAATATTGTTATAAAATTATATCTTAACTCATAATTTTGCTGTAAAAGTATATCTGAACTTATAATATTGTTATAAAACTATTTCTTAACTTATAATATTGTTATAAAACTATATCTTACCTTATAATATTGTTATAAAACTATAGCTTAACTTATGATATTGTTATAAAACTATATCTAAACTTATAATATTGTTATAAAACTATAGCATAACTTATAATATTGTTATGAAACTATAGCTTAACTTATAATATTGTTATAAAACTATATCTTACCTTATAATATTCTTATAAAACTATCGCTTAATTATTAATATTGTTATAAAACTATAACTTAACTTATAATATTGTTATGAAACTATATTTTAACTGATAATATTGTTATAAAACTATAGCATAACTTATGATATTGTTATAAAACTATGAAACTATAGCATAACTTATAATATTGTTATAAAACTATATCTAATCTTATAATATTGTGATAAAACTATAGCCTAACTTATAATATTGTTATAAAACTATAGAATAACTTATAATATTGTTATAAAACTATAGCATAACTTATAATATTGTTACAAAACTATATCTTAACTTATAATATTGTTATGAAACTATATAAAAACTTATAATATTGTAATAAAACTCTAGCATAACTTATAATATTGTTATACAACTATATCTTAACTTATGATATTGTAATAAAACTATAGTTTAACTTGTAATATTGTTATAAAAATATATCTTAACTTTTTATATCGTTATAAAACTATATCTTAACTTATAATATTGTTATAAAACTATAGCTTAACTTATAATTTTGTTATAAAACTATATCTTAACTTATAATATTGTTATAAAACTATAGCATAACTTACAATATTGTTATAAAACTATATCTTAACTTAGACCATTGTTATAAAACTATATCTTTACGTGTAATATTGTTATAAAACTATAACTTAACTTATAATATTGTTATAAAACTATATCTTAACTTATAATATTGTTATAAAACTATATCTTAACTCATAATTTTGCTATAAAAGTATATCTTAACTTATAATATTGTTATAAAACTATAGCATAACTTATAATATTGTTATAAAACTATTTCTTAACTTATAATATTGTTATAAAACTATATCTTACCTTATAATATTGTTATAAAACTATAGCTTAACTTATGATATTGTTATAAAACTATATCTAAACTTATAATATTGTTATAAAACTCTAGAATTACTCATAATATCGTTATGAAACTATATCTTAACTTATAATATTGTTATAAAACTATAGCATAACTTATATTACTGTTATACAACTATATCTTAACTTATAATATTGTTATGAAACTATAGCTTAACTTATAATTTTGCAATAAAACTATATCTTTACTTATAATTTTGCAATAAAACTATATCTTAACTCATAATATTATTATAAAACTATAGCATAACTTCTAATATTGTTATAAAACTATAGCATAACTTATAATATTGTTATAAAACTATAGAATAACTTATAATATTGTTATAAAACTATAGCATAACTTATAATATTGTTATAAAACAATAGAATAACTTATAATATTGTATAAAACTATATCTAACCTATAATACTGTTATAAAACTATAGCATAACTTATATTACTGTAATACAACTATATCTTAACTTATAATATTGTTATGAAACTATAGCTTAACTTATAATATTTTCATAAAACTATATCTTAACTTATAATATTGTTATAAAACTATATCTAAACTTATAATTTTGTTATAAAACTATATCTTAACTTATAATTTTGCAATAAAACTATATCTTAACTTATAATTTGGCAATAAAACTATATCTTAACTCATAATATTATTATAAAACTATAGCATAACTTATAATATTGTTATAAAACTATAGCATAACTTATAATATTGTTATAAAACTATAGAATAACTTATAATATTGTTATAAAACTATAGCATAACTTATAATATTGTTATAAAACAATAGAATAACTTATAATATTGTATAAAACTATATCTAACCTAAATATTGTTATAAAACTATAGCATAACTTATAATATTGTTATACAACTATATCTTAACTTATAATATTGTTATGAAACTTTAGCTTAACTTATAATATTTTCATGAAACTATATCTTAACTCATAATATTGTTATCAAACTATATCTAAACTGATAATTTTGTTATAAAACTATATCTTAACTTATAATATTGTTATAAAACTATAGCATAACTTACAATATTGTTATAAAACTATATCTTAACTTAGAACATTGTTATAAAACTATATCTTTACTTGTAATATTGTTATAAAACTATAGCTTAACTTATAATATTGTTATAAAACTTTATCTTAACTTATAATATTGTTATAAAACTATATCTTAACTCATAATTTTGCTGTAAAAGTATATCTGAACTTATAATATTGTTATAAAACTATTTCTTAACTTATAATATTGTTATAAAACTATATCTTACCTTATAATATTGTTATAAAACTATAGCTTAACTTATGATATTGTTATAAAACTATATCTAAACTTATAATATTGTTATAAAACTATAGCATAACTTATAATATTGTTATGAAACTATAGCTTAACTTATAATATTGTTATGAAACTATAGCATAACTTATAATATTGTTATAAAACTATACATTAACTTATAATATCGTTATAAAACTATATCTTAACTTATAATATTGTTATAAAACTATAATTTGACTGATAATATTGTTATAAAACTATAATTAAACTTATAATATTGTTATAAAACTATAGCTTAACTTATAATATTGTTATAAAACTTTATCGTACCTTATAATATTGTTATAAAACTATCGCTTAATTATTAATATTGTTATAAAACTATAGCTTAACTTCTAATATTGTTATGAAACTATATTTTAACTTATAATATTGTTATAAAACTATAGCATAACTTATGATATTGTTATAAAACTATGAAACCATAGCATAACTTATAATATTGTTATAAAACTATATCTACACTTATAATATTGTAATAAAACTATAGCATAACTTATAATATTGTTATAAAACTATAAAATAACTTATAATATTGTTATAAAACTATAGCATAACTTATAATATTGTTACAAAACTTTATCTTAACTTATAATATTGTTATGAAACTATATCTTAACTTATAATATTGTTATAAAACTATAGCATAACTTATAATATTGTACTACAACTATATCTTAACTTGTAATATTGTTATGAAACTATAGCTTAACTTATAATATTGTTATAAAACTATATCTCAACTTATAATATTGTTATAAAACTATATTTTTACTTATAATTTTGTTATAAAACTATATCTTAACTTATAATATTCTCATAAAACTATAGCATAACTTATAATATTGTTATAAAACTATATCTTAACTTATAACATTGTTATAAAACTATATCTCAACTTATAATATTGTTATAAAACTATATCTTACCTTATAATATTGTTATAAAACTATAGCTTAATGCATAATAATGTTATAAAACTATATCCTAACTTATAAAATTGTTATAAAACTATATCTTAACTTATAATATTGTTATAAAACTATAACATAACTTATAATATTGTTATAAAACTATTTCTTCACTTATACTATTGTTATAAAACTATATCTTAACTTATAATATTGTTATAAAACTATATCTTAACTTATAATATTGTTATAAAACTATATCTTAACTTATAACATTGTTATAACACTATATCTTAACTTATAATATTGTTATAAAACTATAGTTTAACTTATCATATCGTTATAAAACTATATCTTAACTCATAATTTTGCTATAAAACCATATCTTTACTTATAATATTGTTATAAAACTATAGCATAACTTATAATATTGTTATAACAATATATCTTAACATATAATATTGTTTTAAAACTATATCCTAACTTATAATATTGGTATAAAACTATAGCTTAACTTATAATATTGTTATAAAACTATATCTTTCCTTATAATATTGTTGTAAAACCATAGCTTAATTAATAATATTGTTATAAAACTATGTCTTAACTTATAATATTGTTATAAAACTATATCTTAACTTATAATATTGTTATGAAACTATAGCATAACTTATAATATTGTTATAAAACTATACATTAACTTATAATATCGTTATAAAACTATATCTTTATGTATAATATTGTTATAAAACTATAATTTGACTGATTATATTGTTATAAAACTATAATTAAACTTATAATATTGTTATAAAACTATAGCTTAACTTATAATATTGTTATAAAACTATATCGTACCTTATAATATTGTTATAAAACTATCGCTTAATTATTAATATTGTTATAAAACTATAGCTTAACTTCTAATATTGTTATGAAACTATATTTTAACTTATAATATTGTTATAAAACTATAGCACAACTTATGATATTGTTATAAAACTATGAAACCATAGCATAACTTATAATATTGTTATAAAACTATATCTACACTTATAATATTGTTATAAAACTATAGCATAACTTATAATATTGTTATAAAACTATAAAATAACTTATAATATTGTTATAAAACTATAGCATAACTTATAATATTCTTACAAAACTTTATCTTAACTTATAATATTGTTATGAAACTATGTCTTAACTTATAATATTGTTATAAAACTATAGCATAACTTATAATATTGTACTACAACTATATCTTAACTTATAATATTGTTATGAAACTATAGCTTAACTTATAATATTGTTATAAAACTATATCTCAACTTATAATATTGTTATAAAACTATATTTTAACTTATAATTTTGTTATAAAACTATATCTTAACTTAAAATATTGTTATAAAACTATAGCATAACTTATAATATTGTTATAAAACTATATCTTAACTTATAACATTGTTATAAAACTATAGCTTAACTTATAATATTGTTATAAAACTATATCTTACCTTATAATATTGTTATAAAACTATAGCTTAATGCATAATAATGTTATAAAACTATATCCTAACTTATAATATTGTTATAAAACTATATCTTAACTTATAATATTGTTATAAAACTATAACATAACTTATAATATTGTTATAAAACTATTTCTTCACTTATACTATTGTTATAAAAGTATATCTTAACTTATAAGATTGTTATAAAACTATATCTTAACTTATAATATTGTTATAAAACTATATCTTAACTTATAATATTGTTATAAAACTATATCTTAACTTATAATATTGTTATAAAACTATAGCTTAACTTATAATATTGTTATAAAACTATATCTTAATTAATAATATTGTTATAAAACTATATCTTAACTTATAATATTGTTATAAAACTATATCTTAACTTATAATATTGTTATAAAACTATAGCATAACTTATAATATTGTTATAAAACTATATCTTACCTCATAATATTGTTATAAAACTATAATTTAACTCATAATATTGTTATAAAACTATAGTATAACTTATAATATTTTTATAAAACTATAGCATAACTTATAATATTGTTATAAAACTATAGCTTAACTTATAATATTGTTATAAAACTATAGCTTAACTAATAATATTGTTATAAAACTATAGCTTAACTAATAATAGTGTTATAAAACTATAGCTTAACTAATAATATTGTTATAAAACTATCGCTTAACTAATAATAGTGTTATAAAACTATAGCCTCACTTATAATATTGTTATAAAACTATAACTTAACTTATAATATTGTTATAGAACTATAGCTTAACTAATAATATTGTTATAAAACTATAGCATAACTTATAATATTGTTATAAAACTATAGCTTAACTAATAATAGTGTTATAAAACTATAGCTTAACTTATAATATCGGATGTAAATAGATTTCAAAACTTTCAATCTTTTAATTAAATGAAAATTGGCTTAAAATTTTAAATTCAATTTAAATGACTTTCTATTCGAAAGTTTTAATTATTCCAATTTTTGTTCAACTATTAACAAAAGATAAAAACTGTATTTTTTTTTCAAATATGAATTTTAAAAAAATGGTTTTGGGTCACCTTACACTATTGCATTCTGAAATATGCTTGCTTTTGTTTTCTTGTTTTTATTTTCAAGTAAAATCCTGTTTTTTTTGTGTCATGAGCGTTAAATGAATTAGATGGATTTATCTGACGAAAACCCTAACAGCGAAACAACGACAACAATTGAACATGGAAAATTTCAAGATTTTGTAAGTATTTGATTCTTCTTCGCATCACATATTTTGATCATCCCATTTCTTTGACTCTCTTGCTTTGATTTTTGGGTGGGTTCCTTATTAATTCATTAATCGTAACTCTCGCTTCCCTTATTTTGTCCTTTAGTCTTCACATTCCATGAGCGATGTTTCTGACAAAGAGGAAAGAATTGCTGTTATCTGGTTCAGAATCTATCCATAACACTTATCGTTGGCTAGTTTTTGACCTTGAAATAGTATTTTTTTTAGCTCCTTACATCAAGTGGCTTCATGCCTTGTCTGGAGCGATTTACATTAAAAACAAAAAATTATCTGACTGAACATCTGTTTGTCTGCTTGTCTGTTTTAAATTACAAAAATTGAACAACATATGTTGTAGATTATAAAACACAAGAGCTGGCATGAAAGCCCGTCGGCAATATCGCCGTAATTGTGGGTCTTCATTTGACATTCCCTTTTCCTGTATGCAAATTGCGAGCCAAGATTAGACATGACTTAACACAAATCGACTGTCATTTTCTTGCAAATTCAAACTGCGTAATCTTATCGACCAACGATAGACACAGTATGACAAACACTTATATTCAGAAGACTCGAATATGACCAGATGACAAGATGTCATCTACTTGTCTGTTTGGTAACATAGAAAGTTGTAGTTTTTTCGATCGGACAGATGTCTGTTTAGTTACATAGAAAGTTGTAGTTGTTTCGATCAGACAGATGTCTCTTTGGTTACATAGAAAGTTGTAGTTGCTTCGATCGGACAGATGTCTCTTTGGTTATATAGTAAAATTGTAGTTGTTTCGATCGGACAGATGTCTGTTTAGTAAGATAGAATATTGTAGTTGTTTCGATCGGACAGATGTCTGTTTAGTTACATAGAATGTTGTAGTTGTTTCGATCAGACAGATGTCTGTTTAGTTAGATAGAAAGTTGTAGTTGTTTCCATCGGACAGATGTCTGTTTGGTTACATAGAAAGATGTAGTTGTTTCCATCGGACAGATGTCTGTTTAGTTACATAGAAAGTTGTAGTTGTTTCGATCAGACAGATGTCTGTTTAGTTAGATAGAATATTGTAGTTGTTTCGATCGGACAGATGTCAGTTTGGTTACATAGAAAGTTGTAGTTGTTTCGATCAGACAGATGTCTGTTTAGTTAGATAGAAAGTTGTAGTTGTTTCGATCGGACAGATGTCTGTTTAGTTATATGGAAAGTTGTAGTTGTTTCGATCGGACAGATGTCTGTTTAGTTACATAGAAAGTTGTATGTTGCTTCGATCGGACAGATGTCTGTTTAGTTACATAGAAAGTTGTAGTTGTTTCGATCGGACAGATGTCTGTTTAGTTACATAGAAAGTTGTAGTTGCTTCGATCGGACAGATTTCTGTTTAGTTACATAGAAAGTTGTAGTTGTTTCGATCAGACAGATGTCTGTTTGGTTACATAGAAAGTTGTAGTTGCTTCGATCGGACAGATGTCTGTTTAGTTACATAGAAAGTTGTAGTTGTTTCGATCGGAGAGATGTCTGTTTGGTTACATAGAAAGTTGTAGTTTTTTCGATCGGACAGATGTCTGTTTAGTTACATAGAAAGTTGTAGTTGTTTCGATCGGACAGATGTCTGTTTGGTTACATAGAAAGTTGTAGTTGTACTGATCGGACAGATTTCTGTTTAGTTACATAGAAAGTTGTAGTTGTTTCGATCGGACAGATGTCTGTTTAGTTACATAGAAAGTTGTAGTTGTACTGATCGGACAGATGTCTGTTTAGTTACATAGAAAGTTGTAGTTGTTTCGATCGGACAGATGTCTGTTTAGTTACATAGAAAGTTGTAGTTGCTTCGATCGGACAGATGTCTGTTTAGTTACATAGAAAGTTGTAGTTGTTTCGATTGGACAGATGTCTGTTTAGTTACATAGAAAGTTGTAGTTGTGTAGTAACAAAGATAATTGATGCCTGTCTCCCCCTTGGAGTAATAATGGAATGTTCTACATTCGTGTATATTAAGAGTGAATGTTAAAACACTATTTGTCTAGCTAAGCAACAAATGGTTAAATAAAGCTTATCCTTAAGTTATATTCGGCGTCCAGTTTTTATTACAATTTATTTAACCATTCGTTATGGAACGTTACTTGAAACCCGATCGTCTAGACCTTGATACGGCCGACTCGGAATCTACTGACAAATGGCGGCATTGGAGAAAAATGTTCGAAGGATTCCTTACAGCTCTACAGTTATCTTCAAACGCGGCTTTAACAGGTACTGAGAAATATACCCTTCTTTTACATCATGTCTCTACTGCTATTTATAGAAATTTATCTGAATGTGAAAATTATGAAACTGCGGTGGACATTTTAGAAGCCATGTTTGTAAAGAAAAAAAATACTATTTTTGCTAGACATTTACTTGCTACCCGGCGTCAACAACCAGAAGAAAGCCTTGAACAATACCTTCAGATTCTAAAGACGTTAAGTCGCGAGTGTGAATTTACAGCCTTAACTGCGAACCAAGCGAGAGATGTTTTTATCAGGGACGCATTTATTAATGGAATACAGTCCAACCAAATAAGACAAAGACTACTAGAGAATAAAAACCTAGACTTACCAACAGCTTATGAACAAGCTCTAACGTTGGACATGGCACAGAAGCAGTCTGTCTTCTATTTACAACCCGATATTTTGGGAGCTGCTATCGTAGCCCCTCCTCTGCATGTTCAAAATTCTTCCATTGTCCAAGATGCTGCCACCCCCCTTTCTAACGATCACGAACAACTTATCACTGCCGCCTCAGCTGGATCCACATGCTACTTTTGTGGCCTTCGTATACATGCTCGTTCGTCCTGCCCGGCTCGAGATGTTAGATGCCACAAGTGTGATAAGCAGGGACATTTTTCGAAAGTTTGCCGGTCAGCTTCTCAAAAAAAACGTTCGGCTACTCTTGCTACTGTAGCACCAATTACAATATCAGCTGCATTCCCCGGCTGCCTCTCAAAAACAATCGTGAGGGTAAAAATCAATGGATTGACTATTCATGCGCTTATTGATACAGGCAGTTCCGAAAGTTTTATTAATGCCAGTATTGTAAAAGCAAATAAATGGGAAATATTTCCTTGTTCCAACCAAATATCAATGGCAAATTCATCTTTATCGTCCCATGTAATTGGATATTGCATGGTTAACCTGAAACTAAAAGGAAACTCCTATCAAGGGATCAAATTATCAGTAATGAAAAACCTCTGCTGCGAAGTGATTTTGGGTCACAATTTTCTAAAACAACATTCATGCGTTGAAATTCCTTTTGGTGGCCCCAAGCCAGTCCTAAGCGTATGTGGACTAGCAGCTGTCAAAGTGCGGCACCCGTCACTTTTTACAAACTTAACTCCTGACTGCAAACCAATAGCAATAAAATCAAGACGCTATTCAGAAACGGACAAGCAGTTCATAGCAGCAGAAGTAACAAAACTACTTAAGGAAGGAATTATAGAGCCAAGTGAATCTCCATGGCGAGCACAGGTCCTCGTAACAGCCACTGAAAATCACAAGAAAAGGATGGTCATTGACTATTCCCAGACCATCAACAGATACACATTACTCGATGCCTATCCACTGCCTCGTATTGACGAAATGATTTCTAATATTGCAAAATATCACACTTTCAGTACTTTAGATCTCAGAAGTGCCTACCATCAGGTACCTATCAAGCCAGAGGATAAGCCCTACACGGCATTCGAGGCCTGCGGTCGCCTATATCAGTTCTGCCGAATTCCTTTTGGGATAACAAATGGTGTGGCTAGCTTCCAGAGGGTAATAGATGAAATAATCTCCAATGAAAAATTGAAGGGTACTGTTGCATATATAGACAATGTCACAGTATGCGGACATAACCAAGCTGAACATGACCACAACCTTAAACGATTCATGGCTGCCGTCAAGAAATATAATCTGACTTTGAACAGTGAAAAATGTTCCTACAACTTGAAAAGCATCAAATTATTGGGATACATTGTCAAAAATGGCACCATGACGCCGGATCCCGAGCGACTGAAACCGCTAATGGAATTACCAATCCCTGGAAACATGCCCTCTTTACGACGAGCCCTCGGTATGTTTGCTCACTACTCCCAATGGGTTGCGTCTTTTTCAGAAAAAATACACCCATTGACACAAGTATCTACTTTTCCGTTGTCCTGTTCCGCCATCAGAGCATTTCAAAACATGAAAAGGAACATTGCTCAGTCTGCCATTTCTGCTGTGGATCCTTTTATCCCTCTATTAGTTGAGACGGATGCCTCCGACTGTGCGATAGCTGCCTCACTGAGACAATCCGGTCGTCCTGTAGCTTTTTTTTCAAGAACACTTTCGAAATCCGAGCGACGACACTCTGCAATAGAAAAAGAAGCGTACGCCATAGTTGAGGCATTACGAAAATGGAGGCATTACTTAATCGGCCGACATTTTGAATTAATCACTGACCAAAAGTCGGTCTCGTTTATGTTTAACCCAAAAACAACGAGTAAAATAAAAAACGAGAAAATAGCGAGATGGAGAATGGAGCTTTCTTGCTACTCCTTTGACGTCACTTACCGCCCTGGTAAGGAGAATGCCGCGGTCGACGCGCTTTCAAGGGTGTGTGGCCTGGTAACTGGCTCAGATGATCTTCAGTATATACACAGGGAATTGTGTCACCCAGGTATCACAAGAATGATTCACGTAGTCAGGAGCAGAAACTTGCCATATTCTGTTGAAGACGTAAAAAGAATTACGAACTCTTGTCGGATATGCGCAGAAAATAAGCCCAGGTTCTACAAACCTCCTCCAGCAACACTCATTAAGGCCACACAGCCTTTTGAAAGACTTAACCTGGATTTTAAGGGCCCTTTACCCTCTAAAACTAAAAATAAATACATGCTCACAATAATAGACGAGTACTCAAGATTTCCGTTCGTCATCCCCTGCCCAGACGTAACGGCTGCAACAGTAATTCAAGGCCTCTGCTCCATTTTTGCCGTTTTTGGAGTGCCTGCATATATACATTCAGATCGTGGGTCTGCTTTTATGTCGGACGAACTCAAGCAGTTTCTGCATGAACGAAGAGTAGCTGTAAGTAGAACAACTCCTCACAATCCTCAAGGAAACGGACAGTGCGAAAGATACAATGGTATAATATGGAAGACAGTACAGTTGGCGGCAGCAAATCGCAATAGTCCGATCTCCGATTGGGAAAGTCTCATCCCCATGGCCTTATACGCTATTAGGACTCTATTATGTACAGCGACAAACGCTACCCCACATGAGAGATTCTTCTCGTTCCCACGACGAAGCTCAGCAGGCACATCACTTCCCTCGTGGCTTGCACAACCTGGCACAGTTTTATTAAAACGTCATGTTCGTCATAGTAAACATGACCCATTGGTAAGCGAGGTACAATTAATCGAAGCGAACCCTCAGTATGCACTGGTCAGAAATTCAGAAGGAAGGCAATCTACTGTCTCCTTAAGGGATCTAGCCCCAGCAGGAAATGTATATGAACGTAGAACTGCTTCAGATGGATATAGAGCTCCGGTTCGTGGAACAAGTCCGACCCTCTTAGGTGATCGTGTGCCAGATACGTCAAGTTCAGAGTCCCAACAAAACGAATCTGAATATACTAACAGAGTCGTCTCTGACTCTAGTTCGGACGACAGATGGGTACCACGAAAGCGGTTTCACCCAATATCTGAGACAGATACTCAATCTTCAGACACCAAGCGACCGAAGCGCCGTAGAAAACGAGAGCGATTTGGAGCAAGATATTTTAGCCCTAAACCAGCAACACAAGACAGTCCCGAAACGTCGTCAGGTCCCGAGGAGCCTAGATTAGAAATGGATGTCGGGCACGAACAACCAAGACGCCCTCAAAGAACCCGCAGGAGGCCAGGTCGATGGGATGATTTTGTTCCCTACGAATAAGAAGATAGATGGGGGAGAATGTAGTAACAAAGATAATTGATGCCTGTCTCCCCCTTAGAGTAATAATGGAATGTTCTACATTCGTGTATATTAAGAGTGAATGTTAAAACACTATTTGTCTAGCTAAGCAACAAATGGTTAAATAAAGCTTATCCTTAAGTTATATTCGGCGTCCAGTTTTTATTACAAGTTGTACTGATCGGACAGATGTCTGTTTAGTTACATAGAAAGTTATAGTTGCTTCGATCGGACAGATGTCTGTTTAGTTACATAGAAAGTTGTAGTTGTTTCGATCGGACAGATGTCTGTTTAGTTACATAGAAAGTTGTAGTTGCTTCGATCGGACAGATGTCTGTTTAGTTAGATAGAAAGTTGTAGTTGTTTTGATCGGACAGATGTCTGTTTAGTTACATAGAAAGTTGTAGTTGTTTCGATCGGTCAGATGTCTGTTTGGTTACATAGAAAGTTGTAGTTGTTTCGATCGGACAGATGTCTGTTTAGTTACATAGAAAGTTGTAGTTGTACTGATCGGACAGATTTCTGTTTAGTTACATAGAAAGTTGTAGTTGTTTCGATCGGACAGATGTCTGTTTGGTTACATAGAAAGTTGTAGTTGTTTCGATCAGACAGATGTCTGTTTGGTTACATAGAAAGTTGTAGTTGTTTCGATCGGACAGATGTCTTTTTGGTCACATAAAAGAGTCTACTCTATTAATTAAATTAATGAAGAAATGTCTTAGTATAAATGACTCACCGACCGTAACAAAAATTTGAACACAGCATGTCACACCCACATGTCATGTCACTCACTATTTACACTACTTCTACCCCCATTGTTTAATTTGCTGTATAATTGGTGCAGTTGTACTTTAAAGTGTTGATGCTGTCAGTAAGCTTTTAAATTGGTGTCTATTCCCTGTGATGATGAAGTGATCCGATATGAATAAAATATATCGTCTCAGAAACGATCGTACACATATTGTTGTTATGTTGTATTCTTGGAACGCAAATAAATGATCATGTAACAAAGTTGCATTAGAACTATCTTATATATATATATAGAATCTTGGAAGTTTCTCAACCATTAAAAATATATTTAAAAAAAAAACCCCAAAAAAACCTTAAGTCCCAAGTCGTTCAGTGGAAAATCACTCATATAAGTCAATTTAACTTTTACAGTTATTATATTAGTTTGCTTCTAACATTATTTAAGGGATCATCAGTTGTTTACCATGAAAAGCCGTTTCGGGAATTTTATATATATATATATATATATATATATATATATATATATATATATATATATGTCATCCAAATACAGACTGTTTATGCTGTATCTTCAGTGCGGCTAAACCTATTTAGTGCCTAAAACGGGGATTACAACTCAACCATCGAGCTGACAGTCGGCGCCTCTACCCCTGTGCTATCATGCGACACTGACTGAATGTAAGTGATATCTCAATGTAAACATTGTCAAGTGCCGGGAACTCGAATTAGTTTTACCAAATGAGTTATGCCTTAAAGCTAGTGTAAGTTGACGATATCCTTACAAATAAGCTTTACCCAAAAAAGGGAGCTTTATATATAGTCTCAGAAGTTTCTCAACCATTACAACATATATATATATATATATATATATAATTAATTATTAAAGACAATATATGTACTATCATATATCATCAGATCCTTGTACTTTGTAGTCTCCTTTGAAGATTCAGCTCAATGTTTGTCAATTATTGATAACAGAGCAAAATATAGAACAGTTTTTTTAATTATATTCCAATAACCATGGTTTGTTTTATTACTTTTATTTTTATTTTTTTCACATTTCCAAAAATTCAAAATTTCTGTGAGATATATTTAACGGTCCGTTTCATTTGTTTTGTGCCAAACAACATTTGTATGTCAATATCGTCTCTGCAACACTACAAAATCATCAGAAAAAGTTCACAAATAATAAGAGTTCTTAGATTAGAGTGTCTTGAAAAACACCCACATCATACATCAGTTTCATTTTAAGGTGAAAATTAACAAAAGAACAAACAAAAAATCTTAGAGCAAACACTCACACGTGTGCGATTAAACTAATCCGCCATTTTGATTTTTTTTTTTTTTCGTTCAAAGCTAGTATCTCCCAAAAGAATTAGTGCGATCAGTTTAAAAAACTTTAATTCGGTAATATTTGCTAAAATATTTAATATATACTATAATTTATTTATAAAGTTCCAGTTTATTTGAAGATAATTTATTTTTTTATTAAAGTTACCTAAATGTTTATGGTGCGAAACTCATTTAAGTAGATCATTATAGAGCTAGTCTCATTGTGTCAAACCGTCCATTCAATCAACCATTAAAAAAGTTTCTTCTACATAAGTGTTTATATGGAATTTATATAGTATTTAGTAGTAAACCCTTTCTAACAATATTGAGACAAGCTTACCTTCCCAGAAATTCATCACTCAAGTAGTAAGCCACTAGTTAAAATGCGAAACTAAGGGGGTTATATTCACGGCGAAATATATCCTCCATATTTAGCCAGATGATAATAACATTTAGAAATACACAATGAGAATATAGGATAAATATAAAAGAAATAATTAATAATAATAGTATGAATTAAGAACATAGAACTATAAATAAAAATAAGATAGAAGCATATACAAGTTTCGAACAAAAGTTGAATATTGTCAAGGCTCCTTTTCTAGAGGTTTTTTAAGAAAACATCTCACAAGGAGATGAGTAGGGTAGGAGGGGAGGAGGGAGAGCAGATGGGAAGGTATGAACAACGGTAAAGTTTAGGGGGAGAAAAACACCTTATAAAAAAAATTATTATGGGGAGGGGTCAAGGGTGATTAGGAAATAAGGAATGTAATAGAATGGGAGTATAATTGGGACTATACTAACATCCGTGCACAGACAAGTGCAGTAGTGCATGTGAGATAAGAGTGAGGAGAAAAAAAATTTCTTATTAATTCGGCTGGTTCTTCAGGAGGAGAGAACGTGCTTTAGAGGAAATAATTATCCTCTATCTCCCATCGTGGTCCTCTACCAATTTGGCGTTCGAACCAATAAGTCAAACTGGAATGACATTAGATGTGGGAGGGTGAATTATATCAGGAAATGTTATAAATTTATATAAATAATTGTAAGTTATGAAAATATAGTTACGGCAATTAAGTTACACAGAGGTTTCCGCGTTTCATCCCCGTAGGGAATCGTCAGGCTAAAATGCATGGAGGTTGTGTTGCCAGGTGTTTTTATATATACACGTGGTGTTTAGTCTCGCTGGTTAAAAATCAGATTTTTTGTTATTCTCTCCCATATATGTGGACGAGGGCAACAGTGCGAACATATTATTCTTTGACTTTTACTCCTTCAAAAGTTTTATTCATACAAAAGTCATCCTTCAGTTATAAAATGGATTGCGTCATGCTTTCACCAACGTACCTTTCGTGTCCAAGTGAATCGTTGTCTGTCCATGGAGGCGAATGTATGCAGTAGAGTGTCTCAAGGATCTGACCTGAGTCCAGTTTTGTTTCTTCTGTCAATGATCTGCCAGATGAATCGATCACAAAACTACTACTCTTTGTGGACGATGTAAAGCTAATATCACCTAACAGTCACTATGATCGACTTCAAGATAATCTCAACAAAATTTAGTTCTCATCTTCAAGCTGGGATTTACCTTTGAATTCTGTAAAATGCAGCCATCTTCCTAACGGTTCTCTGCCTAATACTCCCCTGAACATCGATTTTCCACCTCAACTGCTCAACATCGTCGCTAATGCAAAGAACCTTGGTATAGTTGTGGACAACTCCTTCTAACCAACACGTCACTGTATCAAAAATGATGAACAAAATCTGTCCCCTAACCCTAACCCTTATACTGCCCATACTTTAGTATGCCATCTAAGCAACAAATCCCTATTTAAAAAAAAAAAAAATCTTACAGCTGGAGCATGTTCAATGGTTGACAACCAGGATGATGACAGGATTCTTCATGCTTACTTACAAAGAACCGCTTCAAAGAGTAAATTTCTCCTCAGTTGAGCAGTGAAGGATAGGAGGGGACCTGATTCTGGCGTACAGCATCATCAACATGAATTTAAATATACCGTTAGAAGAGATTTTTTACCTCAATACCTAATCGCAGTCTCCGTGGGCATCTGCAAAAGATGTTTTAAGAAAGAGGAAGTCGCGATGATGCTTACCATATCCAGGTTTAAAGTCGCCTTGAATAAACATTCAGACGATTTATAGATGCAATATCTTCTATCTATTTACATGGCTTGCTGCACTTTGCCAATAAAATTGATTGATTGATATTTTTGTTGTTTACTTTTACCCCCCCCCCCCACACACACACATTGCCATTGGGACGTAAGGGACTACTGTGATTAAGGGTCAGATTTATAGGGAGCATCCTAAGTGGGGATATTGGTAGCAAAATGTTTGTTCACATTACATTAAAATTTCAGCATGTTGATACAATCGAGGAAATAGGGAACAGGGAGGGAATTTCCAAAGCAAGCGGTTAGAATAGAAAGTTTTCTGGCATCTGACGACCTCTACGGTGAAGGAATAAGATTTTGTTGCTAGTCAGGTTTGTCCACCTTTCTTATCCCAATAGCATGACACACGCAACCTCTCCTCCCTAACTATTTTAATAACTCTGACAGCCACCAAATTCTCCCAAACCTTCCACAATTAACTTAATCATTTGGAGAAGATGCACCATTTCTCGTATAAGCCAGTGTCGGGTAGCCATACTGAGGGGATCTTATTGTGAATACGATGTTATTTTGAATATTTGGTCAAGGTTTACTTGTAGGAGGAGTATCCTCATGCCAGGTTGTCCTGACAAACCCCTGTACAGAGAGACCTCAGACACTCGAAAACAGTATCTAGTAGGTATTCAAGTTATCTCTCTCTCTCTCTCTCTCTCTCTCTCTCTATATATATATATATATATATATATATATATATATATATATATATATATATATATATATATATATATATATATAAATTTCGTGTACAACAGAATCGTAGGATCAATTTTAGAGGAAGCATTATTATAATCAATGAAACAGACGAGTGGAAAAGGAAAAAAAGGAAAATTGTTAAAATTACCTTAAGGCCTTATCGTCTGACCCTCTGAGAGGAAACGTCAGAATGGTAGATTAAAAACTAAAAGTCGAATGAGATATGAGGGGAAAAAACTTATTTCAGTTGGAGGAAACGATTGAGAGAAAAAAAAAAAAAAAAAGGGGTAAATCTCTCAACGTTATGGTGGATTTGAATCATTAAAGATCTCCAACTGATGCTTCAAAATCTTTTGTCTACACAGGCTAGGTCGAGAGATGTTAATGACTAACGCCTCAATAATATTGAGATGGTAGTTCGACCTGGCACTGTGTAAAACAGAAAACCACCCATATATATATATATATATATATATATATATATATATGGGAAGAGAAGGATGAAGGTAATCCGACGTGATGGGAAAATGAAAAAGGAAAACCAAAAAATGGATGTTTTTTTTATGTGTACATCAACGTTTCGTTTTTATTTATAAGACTTCATCAGGATGATAATATAGAGAAAAATGTCATGCAAGTACATATGTCAACCCTACATGTATTTGTACTTGCATGACATTTTTCTCTATATTATCATCCTGATGAAGTCTTATAAATAAAGACGAAACGTTGATGTACACATAAAAAAACATCCATTTTTTGGTTTTCCTTTTTCATTTTCCCATATATATATATATATATATATATATATATATATATATATATATATATATATATATATATATATATATATATATATATTAGATTAACTGTTTAACCACAAAGATATATACTAGTATTTAAAATATTGAATTTTGATGATTAGAAAATATATACACATTTCCCATCCTTCTAGTAATGGACTAATTAAGGACGAATTCTTTGCAATTTGATTTCTTTATTATTTAGGCATTAACACAGAACTCAGGATGTTTATGTAAAACAGTTGTGGTGGATGGCTTACTATCTGGACTCATGGGCGAAGTTTGTTAACCAATAAATCGAAATGCATGCTGCTGGAAGTCATTTTATAATTAAATTATTTTTTTTAATCGGATTTAAAAAGTTTTCTTGTATTTTAAGCTATTACATTTCCGATTTCAATAAATATTCGATTAATAGTAAATAAATAAATTGTTGTAATTATGAGAAAAACGCGAAGTTTTCTTATTTAAATGAATGTATTTTAACATGTATCATATTCAAAATAGCATCAGCAATATAAAGCAACAATTTGGAAACAAATTTTAAATGAGAAGAAATCTATGTTAAAATTTACTCAGTTTAGTAAACCCTAACCCTAACCCTAACGCACAATCATCCGCTTATTTAATCGCCATTTCGTTTTCAATGCAATAATGATGGATTTATTCTCTAAACTTCTACTTCTGTTATAACATTTCTGTTTTATGTTTTGCAGGTCGTTTTTACTAATGATCTTAGATAAGGTGCTCTGAATGTGTACTGTTGTCTAATTGGTCAAATGTAGCAGGGCTGGTGCATCATCCACTTGTCTCTCCCTCTTAGACAAGGTCCAAAAAAGGGTCGCCAACTTAATAGGTCCCTCACTATCAACCAGGCTCCAGCCCCTGTCCCATCGTCACAATGTTGCATCCTTGTGCTTGTTTGACAAATAATTCAATGTCCAAGTCAATAACTCTCAGAAATGGTTAATGGTCCCACACAAACTTTGTTTGTAAATTCTACTCAAATTACATTGGAGATATATGTAAGTACGTTTACATGCACATTCCCCTGAGTGAGTTAAGATCAAAGATGTACATTGGATAATTATGAAAGTTTAGTTTTAGGAATTGTGATACCATTTGTTTTATATTTGGATCTAACCCTTTGGACTTTTGAAATTGGAAGAGGCTATTTTGCCGGTCCCGGAAAAATAACGATCCCCTCGTTATTCTGCCGGTCCCGGCAGAATAACGAGGATTCGTTATTCTGCCGGCCTAGGTTTTTTTAACGTAACTGTTATCGTCTTGTGAAAGAAAGGGTAATGAAGGACAAATATTTAATAACAATTTATTTTCATCGTCATCATCAGTTGTTATTCTGTCGGTTATTTTAATTTTTTGAATATGAAAGAAATATCTGCTTTTAATACAAAAAACATTAAAAGTAAAAATTAATTAAATGAACGAAAATATTACAGACAATTAGATTCTTTAGTCGGATTTAGAAGTAATTTGTGTCGGATAAAAAATGTTTCAGTTATTTAAGAAAAAAAAAATAGTTTCCATTCATTGATATAAAAAATAAATAACTCTTGTTAAGAAATCTGATTATTAAAATAATTAAAGATAAGTCCCTAATGAATTAAATCAGATATACTTTTTTTTTGAACAGTATGTATGTTTATATAATTTCAGTTTTATAAACAGTCTAAACAGAAATTTTAAAACTGATTTTTCACTATCTTTTAAAATAAATGTTAGGACTATCTCATCATTTAACTAAATTAACCATTAAATTGAATGTTTTTCTTGCGAAAAAATAACAACAGTAGTAATTGTCAATAATTTCAACTGCTACATGTAATGACGAATTTTTAATGCAAAGTAGAATTGTTTTACAAACAAACATTGTGAGGTAATCTGGTGTGGCACGTGTGACAGTGGGGTATAATCTTGCCGGGGGCGTTGTATATCTTGGTACCGTTGGGGTACATCTTGGTCGCGGAACCAATGTGGCACGAGTCGTTTGACGGGGCAGCAGACCTTTTCGGAACATTTATCCTTGTCACGGCATCCATGTGGCAGGATCTTTTATCCTAGGGACGAATTGTGGCGAAATGTCGAACGGGAGACGTCTGGCTGCATGTGCACGTAATTTACTCGCCGTTCTTACCAGTGAGCAATCATCGTTTAGACGATAATCGCTGTCGCCTTCTCTTCTGGAACCGGCTAGCTGGGAGGGACCCTCTGTGCTGTAAAAGAACCTTATTTGTAATAAGGAAAGAAACCATTTTTTCGTTTTCTTATAAAAATAGATTTATTTCCACTGAAGACATTGTTAAACCAAAGTGGAACGCGTCAACGTGCGTGCGCACCCTTCAAAGTTTCTGCCCGACTCTTTTATTAAAATCTCTTTACCAGCTAAAGAGAGAGAAAGAGAGAGAGAGAGAGAAGGAGAGAGAGAAGGAGAGAGAGACCAAGCGAGAGAGAAAGAGAGAGAGAGAGAGAAAGAGAGAGAGAGAGAAAGGAAGGGGGAGACAGAACCAGTCAAGGTACACCTGCTTCTTTGCGTCTCAGGTAATATGTTTTGAGTTTGTTTAACTCAAATATTCTGATCTGGTACCCCATCAACTGAAACCTGTCACTGAACTGGTTTGACATTTATATTTCACTTGTCAGCTCTGGTGTCATAATCACACCGAGTACAGAATCTCTCTGTTGAACTTTCCTACTTTCCCGAAATTTCAGCGCAAGTTTGGCACAAGGCCCACGAATGCAGTGTGGTCCCCTCAGCTCCCCAAAAGCTCACGCATTGTGCCACATCCGGTAGAGAGTTATATTAAAAGAAGTATCCATAAACTAGGCTCAAAGCGAATTATTTGTACTTAAAAACATAAGGTGTATTTTTTTTACAATAAAAACAATACATAAATGCATTTAAATGGACATAGAAATTCATCGTAGTTACTTAGTCTATGGTGAAATAAAACTTATTTATTTCGTAAATCGTGGCGAAAATCGCCGTATAAATTATTTATTTAATTTTAAAAAATAGTCAGAAGTTTTAATATTTTTTTTTTATTGGAAAAATATTGAAATAAAAATAAACCATCAGTTAAGTTTACTCGTGAAATCTGTGACTGTAACAGTTAGGTTAAATATACCTGAATCGGCAAAATAACAGCCCCATCGTTATTCTGCGGGGACCGGCAAAATAATGAGGGGGTCGTTATTCTGCCGGTCCCGGCAAAATAGCCTATTCGTTTGAAATTAGACTTGTGAAACTGATCTCCAAATTTTCAACGTAGAACAAGCACTCACCGCCACTGATAATTTATTTGAATTTAGTCGGATTGAAATGTTTCCTGAACTTTGACATGATGATCATTATTCAAAAAAGAATTGTTTCAACAAATTGATGAACCAATTTTGTTGAGGCCATTCGGTGCGTATTTGATGCGTTCCTTTGTTTTCTCTGCAGTGTGCAACCAATGGTATTTGTTACACTCGACTGGAAGAAGAAAAAGAGTACGTTCTGCAATTGGAGATGTTTTTCACAGGCTTTCCGACAATCCGCCGCCTTCACCATTTCCCAAATTTGCGGAAACTTGTGATCATGAAGCAGAGCATCAGCCGTATCGAAGGATTGGAGACGTTGATTTTACTCGAGGAATTATGGATTTGTGAATGCAACATTACAGTAAGTCAGAGTCGTCTTAGAATTGGCATTTATTATTCATCAGGGACGTGGGTTAGGGTGTGGGGTTAGGATTAGGGTAAGGGTGTGGGGTTAGAGTTAGGGTTAGGGTTAGGGTTAGAATTGACATTTATTATTCATCAGGGACGTGGGTTAGGGTGTGGGGTTAGGATTAGGGTAAGGGTGTGGGGTTAGA
This sequence comes from Sepiola atlantica, assembly GCA_963556195.1. NCBI lineage: Eukaryota > Metazoa > Mollusca > Cephalopoda > Sepiida > Sepiolidae > Sepiola > Sepiola atlantica. The sequence goes on from CAUVYP010000789.1 coordinate 159,462, forward strand.
GTTAGGGTAAGGGTTAGGGTTAGGGTTAGAATTGACATTTATTATTCATCAGGGACGTGGGTTAGGGTGTGGGGTTAGGATTAGGGTAAGGGTGTGGGGTTAGAGTTAGGGTTAGGGTTAGGGTTAGAATTGACATTTATTATTCATCAGGGACGTGGGTTAGGGTGTGGGGTTAGGATTAGGGTAAGGGTGTTGGGTTAGAGTTAGGGTTAGGGTTAGAATTGACATTTATTATTCATCAGGGACGTGGGTTAGGGTGTGGGGTTAGGATTAGGGTAAGGGTGTGGGGTTAGAGTTAGGGTAAGGGTTAGGGTTAGAATTGACATTTATTATTCATCAGGGACGTGGGTTAGGGTGTGGGGTTAGGATTAGGGTAAGGGTGTGGGGTTAGAGTTAGGGTTAGGGTTAGAATTGACATTTATTATTCATCAGGGGCGTGGGTTAGGGTTAGGGTGTGGGGTTAGGGTAAGGGTGTTGGGTTAGGGTAAGGGTTAGAATTGACATTTATTATTCATCAGGGACGTGGGTTAGGGTAAGGGTGTTGGGTTAGAGTTAGGGTAAGGGTTAGGGTTAGGGTTAGAATTGACATTTATTATTCATCAGGGGCGTGGGTTAGGGTTAGGGTGTGGGGTTAGGGTAAGGGTGTTGGGTTAGGGTAAGGGTTAGAATTGACATTTATTATTCATCAGGGACGTGGGTTAGGGTAAGGGTGTTGGGTTAGAGTTAGGGTAAGGGTTAGGGTTAGGGTTAGAATTGACATTTATTATTCATCAGGGGCGTGGGTTCACCACGAAGAGGTGCAAATTGGCAAATTTCAAACAGAATAAAAAACACTGATTTCAATGTTAAACCGAATATAATGATGATGATGATGATGATGATGATGATGATTTCTCAGCCTCTGTTGTTTTTCCCCTACAATTTCTCACCAATCGTAAACCCTATCTGATCGTGTAGGTTTCAAGTGTTTGCTTTCTTTAAAACTGAAAGATTTTCTAATCCATCTATCAGTGAAAATTAAAAAAAAAAATTGGTTTCAAAGGTAATCCAACTTTCAACTACTCTGCATTTCTCTTTGCTTTCTGAAAATCAACTGACGCCCTTCAATCCAAAAAGTACAGTTTTTATACTAATAACACCACCACCTATACAAATTGACTGCCAACCAGAGCCATCTAGCTTTAGAAACTCTAAACAGCCAATCTGCAAAGGGGAGATAACTCAATTGACAACTTGACTGCTAGTGCCATCTCAATTAACATATATCATCACCAAGGCAAATTAAAGTGGCACAGTACTATGAAAAATAACTGAGGGTAGACACTGTCAATCATTCCTATTCATTGTCATATTATGTGTGACGAGAAGGCATTTTATCGCATTTAATTTAGTGATACAAGTGAGTGAGTTATACGTGGCTGGGACTTTCATGATTGAATGCAGACAACTTTTCTAAAAAATGACTAGGCACGATGTAAAAGGTAAAACGTAAAATGACTTTAACCGTTTTATCAAAAAAGTCTTTTTTGTCTCTTTCTCTCTTGATTGCCAATTGCCGTTTGATTGTTATGAAATTACTTTGTATTTAATTCTGGTGACATTCATCTTGATTGGGTTGAGTCCCAGGCATACACCACATCTCGAGCTATATAGCCTCCCAGCCTGGACAGGGCAACATGAAATAATTAACCATTCATGATTCGACAGCAGAAGACGAATAATTTGTGGGCCATGAAATCAGTTTCTTTAGAATTTAAGGGACACAACTACTTCTACCCTGGCTTCTATTGAATTGGTTATAGTGCCAAAACGTTCACATTCACATCCAGCAGATGGGAGTTTGCTCGACAGAGGTAGCAGAGCACCAACCAAACCTCCATTGGGTTAGGGTGCTGAAAGTATTGGAACCATGGGGAGGCTTACTGCCACTCAAATTCCATTATTGTCAGCAAGAAACCAATAGTAAATTGCTGTTGTGATAACACAAAATGATTTTCAATGGTTATTAGAAGAGGTGGAGTGTTCTGGAAATCGAGGGAGATTTGTTGTCCCTCAGACTCCAGGGAACACCACTTAGTATTGCCAGTGAGCAATCACTGATAATAATTAGTGTGAAAACTCCTAGTGAGTAAACACTACTACTACTACTACTACTACTACTAATAATAATAATGGAAGGAGTGAGGAGGGAGAGCACTAGTCAGACCTCCACTGGGAGGGTGCGGAGAGTACTGGGACCTTGGGTGGGGGGGCTTATTACCATCCAAACCCCAGAGAAGACGGTACTTTGTGACATTAGGACCCTCACTAACTTTCACCATGACCCTAACCCTAAATCTGAACCCTAACCCTAATGCTAACCCCTACTTTGACCCTGACCCTAACTCTAACCCTTACGACGGAGTCAAAGTTAGCTCGGGTCTTAATGTAACAAAGCACCGAAGACTAATGATCGCTGCCAGTGAGAAATCAATGGTATGTAACTATTGCGATAATGCAAAGTCATTTACAATGGTTATCTGAAAAGGTCGAACAGATGGGAAATCTGGGGAGACTTGTTGTCACTCAGACTTCAAGGAACTCCACCAGATATTGTCAGTGAGCAATCACTAATGATGGCTTGTGTGAAAACTCCTAGTGAGTTCTTGATGATGATGATGATGATGATGATAATGATGATGATGATATAAAATCTTCTATCGATCTATCATTATCTTAATAGAAAAGGTTAATACGAAAGTTTAGTAAATCTTGATAAAGAGATGTGAGTGATTTGATTTTCGAGATGATCATTTCATATTATCCCGTATAAATGGATATTTCAGCTAGTTTAAAATATATCTTTATTCATAGATTTACATGCAAATTTATATATGCATATATATATATATATATATATATATATATATATATATATATATATATATATATATATATATTTTCCTTTTTCATTTTCTCATTACGTCAGATTACCTTCATTTTTAATAATGTTAACTAAATATATACACGCATATATATATATATATATATATATATATATATATATATATATATATATATATATATATATATATATATATATGGGACTTTATGATTGTTTCATGAAAACTATTTCAGAAGATTGAGAACCTCAGCCATTGTGAAATGCTGACTAAGCTCTACCTTTATTGCAACCGCATCTCCAGAATTGCCAACTTAGACAAACTAACAGACCTTCAGATTCTCTGGTTGAGTGGAAACAAAATCACAGAAATTGAGGTAAGTTTTTAATTGCATAAACGATTTTAAAGAAGTCAACCATGTGAAGTAAATCACTTTTGTCTTATTTTACTTCAGTCGAAGTTCTCAGAAATCAAGGGGTTACTTCCTGGGGCTAACACTTTATCCCTATATAAGATACATAGGTATTCGAATATTCTATTAAAGTTCTCTTTACCTGTCAAACATTAAGTTAGTAAAAAAGTTAAGAACATTAATTTTCCTTTCCCCAATTCACCAGTTAACTGTGTTATAGTATATCTTTCTTGTGGTCCCTTGGTCGTACCGGATTCCAGTACAAAAATTCATCTAGTCTGGTGGAGTATCCAGCTAAGTGTTGTTACTTGAGGTAAGGTTAGTAGTAGGTGTACTATTCCTCGTATGAGCTAGTGTATAGCCGTGTCGAGGGGATCTTATTTAGGCTGCGAATACTATGTTATCTTGAATATTTGGTCAGGATTTCTTTGTAAGGTGAAGTATCCTCATGTAAGGTTATCCTGACAAACCCTTGTACAGAGAAAACGAAGACACTCGAGGATGGTGTCTAGTAAGTAATTCAAACTCTCCATTATAAAATATATGCATACTCCCGTTTTTTCTTCCATTTTACTTCAGTCGAAGTTCTCTTGATCTCTATATGAGATACATAGATATTCGAATATTCCATTAAAGTTCTCCTTTACTTGTCGAACATTTAGTCAGTAAAGAAGTTAAGAACATTAATTTTCCTCTCCCCAATCGACTAGTTAACTGTGTTATAATATATCTTTCTTGTGGTCTCTTGGTCGTACCGGATTCCAGGACAAGAATTCATCTAGTCTGGTGGAGTATGCAACTGTAGGTAAAATATAAGAAAGAAAGAAAAAGAAAAATACATCAGATTCAAAACTGAAAAGATCACATGATCAAAATTTAAAATAATATATATAGTCCCTCTACCCCTTAATCGCTAATCTAGCTACCCAGGCAAATTCTAAATTATGTGACACTTATCTAACCTTGAAAAAAAGTTAACAGCCGTGGCTGTAACAGAAAATACACATATATATATATATGTGATTTTATGAAGGCTTACCAAAGCATTCCTTTCAGGACACCAATGATCACCATTAAAGATATTTTTTCTTACAAATACTATTTATTCAAATTAATAATTTAATTTGAATAAATAGTATTTGTAAGAAAAAATATCTTTAATGGTGATCATTGGTGTCCTGAAAGGAATGCTTTGGTAAGCCTTCATAAAATCACAAATAAATGCTCTGTACTCTGTAATCGAGTATCATCGAGCTTGTTTTTTATTGGAACAACCCCGGTCTTCACTGAATGATCTATTTTATAAGTGAAAAATCTAAATCTATATATATATATATATATATACACATTAGTTTTTAATAAAGTAGAGAATATATAATAAAATGTTTATCTAATTCTGACCTTTTCATTTCTTTTTACTTTTTATCCAACAGAATTTGTCTTCCCTAAATAATCTAACAGAATTAAATTTAGCTGAAAATCGAATCAGTACAATTGGTGAGTTTTATTTTCAGTTGTTTAAACTTTTTAGGTTTAGTTTTATTTTCAGTTGTTTAAATTGTTAAGTTTTGTTTGATTTTCAGTTGTTTAAACTTTTTAGGTTTAGTTTGATTTTCAGTTGTTTAAACTTTTTAGGTTTAGTTTGATTTTCAGTTGTTTAAACTTTTTAGGTTTGTTTGATTTTCAGTTGTTTAAACTTTTTAGGTTTGTTTAATTTTCAGTTGTTTAAACTTTTTATGTTTAGTTTGATTTTTAGTTGTTTAAACTTTTAAGGTTTAGTTTGATTTTCAGTTGTTTAAACTTTTTAGGTTTAGTTTGATTTTCAGTTGTTTAAACTTTTTAGGTTTGTTTGATTTTCAGTTGTTTAATCTATTTAGGTTTGTTTGATTTTCAGTTGTTTAAACTTTTTAAGTTTTGTTTGATTTTCAGTTGTTTAAACTTCTTAGGTTTGTTTGATTTTCAGTTGTTTAAACTTTTTAAGTTTTGTTTGATTTTCAGTTGTTTAAACTATTTAGGTTTTGTTTAATTTTCAGTTGTTTAAACTTTTTAAGTTTAGTTTGATTTTTAGTTGTTTAAACTTTTAAGGTTTGTTTGATTTTCAGTTGTTTAAACTATTTAGGTTTTGTTTAATTTTCAGTTGTTTAAACTTTTTAAGTTTAGTTTGATTTTTAGTTGTTTAAACTTTTAAGGTTTGTTTGATTTTCAGTTGTTTAAACTATTTAGGTTTAGTTTGATTTTCAGTTGTTTAAACTTCTTAGGTTTGTTTAAATTTCAGTTGTTTAAACTATTTAGGTTTAGTTTGATTTTCAGTTGTTTAAACTTCTTAGGTTTGTTTAAATTTCAGTTGTTTAAACTATTTAAGTTTTGTTTGATTTTCAGTTGTTTAAACTTTTAAGGTTTAGTTTGATTTTCAGTTGTTTAAACTTTTAAGTTTAGTTTGATTTTCAGTTGTTTAAACTATTTAAGTTTAGTTTGATTTTCAGTTGTTAAAACTTCTTAGGTTTGTTTAATTTTCAGTTGTTTAAACTTCTTAGGTTTGTTTAAATTTCAGTTGTTTAAACTATTTAAGTTTTGTTTGATTTTCAGTTGTTTAAACTTTTAAGGTTTAGTTTGATTTTCAGTTGTTTAAACTTTTAAGTTTAGTTTGATTTTCAGTTGTTTAAACTATTTAAGTTTAGTTTGATTTTCAGTTGTTAAAACTTCTTAGGTTTGTTTAATTTTCAGTTGTTTAAACTTTTTAGGTTTGTTTAATTTTCAGTTGTTTAAACTATTTAGGTTTAGTTTGATTTTCAGTTGTTTAAACTTCTTAGGTTTGTTTAATTTTCAGTTGTTTAAACTATTTAAGTTTTGTTTGATTTTCAGTTGTTTAAACTATTTAGGTTTTGTTTGATTTTCAGTTGTTTAAACTTTTTAGGTTTGTTTGATTTTCAGTTGTTTAAACTGAAAATAAAACAAAACTTTAATAGTTTAAACAACTGAAAATTAATTTCAGTTGTTTAAACTATTTAAGTTTTGTTTTATTTTCAGTTGTTTAAACTTTTTAGGTTTAGTTTGATTTTCAGTTGTTCGGTTTAATGTCTGCTTAACATGCTGGGATGTCTTTGACATGTGAAATGAATCACCCTAAATAATAACGATAAATTAATAAATCACTAAAAGCTGCCGAACGAAAACATTATGTTTTTTTTACAAAAATGCTGGCCAATATTAAAACGCTATCAATCAAGTAATAATAATAAAGGGAAAAGCATGTGTTTGTTACGAAGAAAATACAATGAAAAATTAATGGAAAAATATATAATTTTGTAAGAAACTTTCAAAATTAAGGGAAAATTAAGAAAAAAGCACTCATCATATGGTAAGTCTCATGAATAAATATTTATTTTTTATCAAAGAAAATATAGTGCAACAACTGCTAGCTTGTTTGGTTTTATGATTTGTTTTCATGCCAATTCTTTTCCCATCTTACTGACTAGGTTAGGGTTATGTAGTTTTTCTGTTAATATTAGGGTGTTTTGTTAGACAACTTATTGATTTATCACAGATTCAAGCAACTTATTCATGATGCACAGAAAACTGATTGGTCTGTACTGAGATGCTTAAGACCTATCTCCAGTATTTTAAAAAACTGGGCAAACTGGCAAATTTTTCCAAGGTGTTTGGAAACATTTCTTGCTTTAAGCAACGACTGAACAGCTTTGTAAGGATAGGGAGCTAGTTCCGGTTACAGCTTTTTTAAAGCACTATGATTAGAATGTTGTCAGGGCCAGTTGCTTTGCTGGCATCAAGGTTCTTGATAAGTTTGGCAACATCCCGGACAGATGGCGCTCAGAGTGTTTCAGTCATGGGAGAAATTCAGGAGGTATCGTAAAGGGTGGAGTTTGATGCAAAATTCTTTGCAAAAAGTGTGACTTTATCGAACTCTGAGGAAATCACCTCTGGTCCATTGATGATGGTTGGGATAGAGGTCACGCATCTGTTGAGGACCCTGTTTGTTATTCGCCAAAACTTGTGGGATCCAAGCCTCTGCTCACCTACTCTAGATTTTCTCGAATTTTCTATAACCCTTTGACAGTGGCTTTGATTTCAGAATATCGATTTCGTTGATAGCAATCGGAAGAGTGATTTCTGTGAACAATTGTGGTTACACATTCTGGGGTGTACCACGGGTGGCAATTTTGTTTCTGTTGGAATTTCTTGGAGGGTATGAAGCTCCCTATACCAACGATTATGAAAATCAAGTTGATTTGCATATGTCGGATTTAAGGGAATAAAAGAAAGACCATAATTTGCATTTGGGTCGCGATTTGATTAATCTAAACTTGATGTTGCGAAGAGCAGAATGCAGAGAAGGAGAAAGAAGAGGAGGGAAAGAAGAGGAGGAGAAAAAAGAAGAAGGAAAGAAGAGGAGGAGAAAGAAGAGGTGGAGAAAGAAGAGAAGGAGAAAGAAGAGGTGGAGAAAGAAGAGAAAGAGAAAGAAGAGAAGAGAAAAAAGAGGAGGAGAAAGAAGAGGAAGAGAAAGAAGAGGAGGAGAAAGAAGAGAAGAGTGAAAGAAGAGGAGGAGAAAGAAGATAAGGAGAAAGAAGAGAAAGAAGAGAAGGAGAAGGAAGAGAAAGAGAAGGAAGAGGAGGAGAAAGAATAGGAGGGAAAGAAGAGAAGGAGAAAGAAGAGAAGGAGAAAGAAGAGGAGGGAAAAAAGAGAAGGACTAAGAAAGAAGAGAAGGAGAAGGAAGAGAAGGAAGAGGAGGAAAAGAAGAGAAGGAGAAAGAAGAGGAGGGAAAGAAGAGAAGGAGAAGGAAGAGAAAGAAGAGAAGGAGAAAAAAAGGAGGGAAAGAAGAGGAGTAGAAAGAAGAGAAGGAGAAAGAAGAGGAGGGGAAAGAAGAGGAGGGGAAAGAAGAGGAGGAGAAAGAAGAGGAGGGAAAGAAGAGAAGGAGAAAGAAGAGAAGGAGAAGGAAGAGGAGGAGAAAGAAAGGAGGGAAAGAAGAGAAGAAGAAAGAAGAGAAGGAGAAAGAAGAGGAGGGAAAGAAGAGAAGGAGAAAGAAGAGAAGGAGAAAGAAGAGAAGGAGAAAGAAGAAAAGGAGAAAGAAGAGGAGGGAAAGAAGAGAAAGAGAAAGAAGAGGAGGAGAAAGAAGAGGAGGGAAAGAAGAGAAGGCGAAAGAAGAGGAGGAGAAAGAAGAGGAGGAGAAAGAAGAGAAGGAGAAGGAAGAGGAGGGAAAGAAGAGAAGGAGAAAGAAGAGGAGGGAAAGAAGAGAAGGAGAAAGAAGAGAAGGAGAAGAAAGAGGAGAGGGAAAGAAGAGGAGGGAAAGAAGAGAAGGAGAAAGAAGAGAAGGAGAAGAAAGAGGAGGAGAAAGAAAGGAGGGAAAGAAGAGAAGGAGAAAGAAGAGGAGGGAAAGAAGAGAAGGAAAAAGAAGAGGAGGGAAAGAAGAGAAGGAGAAAGAAGTAGAAAGAAGAGAAGGGAAAGAAGAGGGGGGAGAGAAAACTTTCTACTGAGGCGACAAGTCAATTATTTTCATGGTATTCTGTAAGAAAGCAACGCACAAAACCCAAAAATTCCGGGAAAATCTTCTACCAATAAACCGTCGTTCCTGCCATTCTGCTGTTTATCCTGTTTTCATTCCCAACTCTTTTTTTTTTATCAGTTTACCTGGATACTATGCAAATTTCCTTTCCAAGCTTTTATGCACGGCACAGGTTATTTTTTGTCATTTATGCCAGGAGGATTGGCTCTGTCCATTACACTCCCCCCCTGTTCGCATCATCACACACGCAGCAGCTGCGAGGCGACCTTCTTTGTCTGTGGCTTCTTCAAAGACGTGGCACAGCGGATTGAATTGCTTCTTGAGGTGGTTCTACCAAAACATATTAATCTTCATTATTGTCATTGTCGTCACTGTCGCTCAACCGACTAAAGCCATCATCGACTCATCGGTCTCATCATTCATCATCAGCAGCAGATACACAATGTGCCATCGCTAGACGCTGCATTTCCACTGGCTTCAGAATTGCTCACCATCCGAGGTTACAGGCGAAGATCTCTTACATGGGGAGGCACTCCATCCACACACATCGTTTGGAGACGCACCACTTTCGTCACAGTTCCTGTCCTCCATTCACTCATACACTTGTTTGACCGTCTCCCACCAACACAACGCTTCATACTTGTACAGTGCATTCACCGGACATCGTCTTTTAGCAGGATATTGTACCAAGAAATTGCCTCTTCTCTTCCTAGCGGCAATCCGTTTTATAGATCTATGGGACCTTAATTACAACTGCAAGTCCACTCTCCAGTCGAAGGCTAACAGACCCAAATCCACATGTCTGCTTTCTCCCACCAATAGTGACCACCTCGATGGTCTGCTTTCGTCATGTCCAGCACATGTTTTGCTCACTATGGTGCAGGAGCACCAAGAATCAACTAGTGAAATGCACTCTTCTGTGTTTACAGCTATTCTTACAGTTGGCAGCGCCGAGTTCACATCTTGTCTGGGGAAGAAGCCGGCGGATAGCTGGCGTCTCCTAAACTTTTTCCTGGACAATCCAGAGAAGTGTGGCCTAGTCCTTCACAACAACAGATTTCTGATAATTCCCAAAATATCATATGGGGTATTTATGTTGTATATCGGTGGGTGTCCTTATCGATTCTGGGCTCATACCTCGAGTTTTTCTTGTCTGGTCTTTGATGATTGCCGTTTATCATCATCCAGTGATGATGGGTTTGAACCGATTGCCGGAAGAACAGAAATCAAATTTATTAAACAAAACTCTTTCTGGCCAAGTAAAATGAATAAGACTAACTCCATTATTTTTGATAATAAAAATAGCTGACAATTTACTTTAGAGTCTCACATAGAGTAATGACGATGGGAAAGAGAAACAAGAGTATCCTTAATTGTTCTGATGTATAAGCACATATCTTGTTTGTTCCAGTTCCCACATGCTGATTTAACCTTTAACTCTACCAGACAGCTCCATCCTTGACAGTTCTTATTACAGCCGAATTATTGTTATTAAAAACTAGCTAACTTATCCACCTCAATATATTACAGTTACTGCTACTATGTCCATATTTTGACAGAATTCCTCTAATAATATACAAACATTTTGATCAGTTTATTTTTATTTTTGTTGTGAGATTTGATCTTGTGTAAGTAAATGTGAGACTTTCGTTGATTGTTATTGGTTTATTAATATATTAATATATTATAATCGATGTTAATGTTTATCTACGCGTTTTTGATTGGTTGAAAATTATGGGATTTAATTCCTATAAAACCAATCGATTTAAGATTGTTTAACAGGTAATAACCGCTACAACCTTTAGTTTAGGCTGTCATTACACTGAATTTTATTTTATTTTGCAGGTGAAGGTCTCAATAATAATTATTGCTTGGAAAATCTTAATTTATCAGGTAATAAAATTATGTTTCTAAAGGTAAGTATCTTTCAATTTTTATACTTATATTTACATTATACATATATACTTTCGTTAAGAATATTTAAAACTAACTATGTATTAAAATTTATTATTGTTATATAAGAGTCTAAGTTTGTTTTTCCTGTTTTTTTTTCTTGTGATGATTTTTACTTCATCTATAAGAGATTATTAGTTTCTTAATTGTTCTTACACAGAAACAAATGTAGCTAGAAACCATACTTAAAAAATACTTAAAAAATACTTATAAAATACTTAAAAAATACTTAAAAAATACTTTAAAAAATACTTAAAAATACTTATAAAATACTTAAAAAATACTTAAAAAATACTTATAAAATACTTATAAAATACTTTAAAAATACTTAAAAAATACTTAAAAAATACTTATAAGATACTTTAAAAATACTTAAAAAATACTTAAAAATACTTAAAAAATTCTTATAAAATACTTAAAAAATACTTTAAAAAATACTTAAAAATACTTATAAAATACTTATAAAATTCTAACAGGATTTATCTTTACTCTGTTGTGATGGGCTGTTTCAGTGGTGAAATACCAATTAATCTAAAATAATAAACAGATGAAACGATTTTTAAGAGGTCAACAATCTAAAATGATTTTATTTAACAATTTACAACGAATGATTCACTGTGATCATAATGGATTTGATTGTCTGTGGCTGGACCGTGATCTGTAGAATCCATCTTGAATTTTTCATCCCATCACATGATATATCAATGGCAGATAATCTGGCTTCAAAGTGTCTCTTAACCAGAGAGATAATTGTAAGACACACAAAAAAGAGTTATCTCCCTTTAAATATAGAAATACTTTTAGATGGAGTATTCGTCCATTTAACACCTCCCTTTTGTCCTGGTATGACCTGCATTGGATTTGCACAGTTTCGGATGTGAAACTCTTTAGTTTAGCTCTAGGTTGTTCCTTCTGCATGACTGGAAGGCTTTGTTGAGGTAATTCAAACGTGTCCAATAATATCTACAGTTTCTGTGAGATATAACCCGAAACCAGACAGAACATTTCATGCTGACATCATAAATAACATTTCTTGTTTGGTGCAATATGTAACCTTGTGTCTACTTCTCTGTACCATTTTAATACTCTTTTACTAAGGCCTTTTGTCCTGGCTTGAAAGTGCAGCTTACTGAACTGTGGTGAGGGTTCAACTGCTGTTTCATTTATATATTGCTCTTGTGTGTGAAAAGTTTGTGAAGTTCGATGAATGGTATACATTGATGATCAAATATTCCGGTTCAATAAAAGTTCAGCAGTGAACTACCGTTAGGGACATTATGACTTGGTGTAGCTCTGTAGTTCGCAAAGAATGTCTCTGGTTTTGTTTCCTCCATTTTGAGTTTTAACAATGCTATCTTAAGTGCATCCACAGAACGCTCGACCTGGCTATTTGATTGAAGATGAAATGGTGGTGTGTGTAAGTGGTTGCAGAAGCTTGAAAATTTCACTGAAGTGAAGGCAGATGACTCGATCACTTATACAGTTAACTTTAATCACTTTATCTACCCATTTTTTCTGTAATAAAAAGTACCAACACCACCTGTTCCCTTTTTTTTTACAATCCAAAACAGGTTATATTTTACATTCTTTCCTACAAACATTCTGATAGATTTACTTCTCTATCATGTTTCATGGACACAACATCATAGGTCAATATGTCTGATGGTCTATGGACACAACATCATAGGTCAATATGTCTGATGGTCTATGGACACAACATCATAGGTCAATATGTCTGATGGTCTATGGACACAACATCATAGGTCAATATGTCTGATGGTCTATGGACACAATATCATAGGTCAATGTCTTCTTTCGAGAAACTCAACCATCTCTCCTGACCTTCCTCACAAGCTACCAACATTCAAACTGCGTAAACTGAAGTTGGACCAATTTTTAAAAAAAATTTCCTTAATCAAGGCAAAATTTTTATCGCATGACTTTCAAAACGTGATAGGAAGGCCATGGGTATGGATTCCATCAAGCCTTGCCAAAGACAGGAGTGGAGAGGAAGACTTAGATTTCGAGACTAGACAATCAGGCCCCACCCTCATCAGAGGATTAATTGTGGCCTGATTCAACAAATGAACCGGTTGATGATGATGATGATGATGATGATGATGAGACATCTGTCTGACCGGCTCTTCATCCGAGCATGGCCTTTAAAAATCTTGGTGCCAGTGTCCATCGGGTGGCCTTTTGATTAAGTCACTCGACTCTCAAATTCTGATCAAATTGCTGCCAGAGAAACTCCAACGTAGATACAATTGACATATTCAATGTATTTGCACATTGCTTGCCTGGAAAAAATACGTTTTCTTATTGTAATGAGAACAATTGCATTTTTGTTGGGGACTCATTGATGAAGTTATTTCTTTGTGTAGCGTTTATGTATCACATATCTCTTAATCTTCTTTTATGTTCATCCAAGACAAACGGTTAAAAAATGAAATGTTATTGTATCCAACTGTTGCTTCGCTATTATCCTTTTCTCTTTTTGATGCACATGTTGTATATTTGTCAATAAAATAATAAATACGGACATGGCTACCACGTGTGAAGAGAATGACATATTCTCGAACACATGTTAAACTAAAATGATGAAGTATGAATAGAAGATATTCTTTATTTTATTCTAAAAAGAAAGTATATAAAATTTTTATGAATTTGTAAGCGATTATATATTTATTTTATACTTATTTTATACTTATTTTATACTAAAAAAGAGTATATAAAAATCTTTATGAATTTGTAAGCGATTATATACTTATTTTGTACTTATTTTATACTTATTTTATATTTATTTTATACTTATTTTATTCTAAAAAAAGAGTATATAAATTTTTGTATGAATTTGTAAGCGATTATATACTTATTTTATACTTATTTTATACTTATTTTATACTAATTTTATACTAAAAAAAGAGTATATAAAATTTTTATGAATTTGTAAGCGATTATATACTTATTTTATACTTATTTTATACTTATTTTATACTTATTTTATTCTAAAAATGAGTATATAAAACTTTTGATAAATTTGTAAGCGATTTCTTCGGGTTTTTGTTCTTCTAGGATGTAAAAGATCTTTGCAGTTTGTCGACATTGAAACATCTAAGCTTCAAAGATCCACATTACGGAGCATGCCCAGTCGCGCAGTTGTCAAACTATTCTTCGTATGTTCTTTTTTACCTGCCACACCTCATGTCTTTAGACACATACAATGTGAGTTCCAAGGAAATTTCTGAGATCATAGAGGTAATATTTTTTTGGATTATTCACACTACAAGTCTCATATATCAAGCGATAGTTGACCTAGTATAAAATTGAATGCAATATAGTAAATTTGAACACCAGAAAATTGCAATATGAGTAATGGTAAAAAAATTCTATGGTGATAAGTAGTAATACTGCACATCTAAATGACAGGATCTCAAAATTCATACTAGAATTGAGCCTCACATGGACACATAGACTAATGGTTAAAAGCGTTGCTTAACAATCAATTCTAAGTGATAGTTTTTGAAAGTTAGAAGTTCAATCTTTACTACAGACGATAACAGCTAAGAATAATACAAATTAACACTTTAGAAAAATCTACTCCTATGGATTATTATCTAAAGGGGGTTCATAAGTTTGAAATAAAGATTCCCAAATGCCAAAAGATAAACCGGAAAAAGGTTGGATGTTATATCATATCAATCATTGTGAATATAACATAACAACCAAAATGAAAATAGCAGGTTCAATTACTGATGTGAGGATTCCAGTATTTTTCCCGATTCCGATACAATTACCAAGTCTGTTCGAAATTCCCGATTCCGATACAATTACCGATTCCAATTCTTTTAAGATTTCTCAATATTTAGTCCTAGAGTTGCTTTTTTAATTTTCGGAATACCGTAATACCTTGCATATATCTTCGCAGTAGTAAAAGTACCCTTGTCTGTGGGAGGGGAGAGCGTACTTTACATGAGTAGATCTTTCTAACTATTTTTGTCACAAATGTTTTACCCGTTATTGATTGAAAATAGCGATGCAACTAAATATTTAATTCTCTTTGAAAACAAAGCCGATTTGCAGTAGTTCATCGTAAGCTGACAAAATGTTATTTACATAATCATTTATAAACAATTGAACATAGTCACCTAACGCCTGTTTTAGTACAATTATTTAAAAATAATATTTACATAAACAATTGAACATAGTCACCTAAGGCTTTTTTAAGTACAATTTAAAAAAAATGATATTTAGATAATCATTTATAAACAATTGAACATAGTCACCTAAGATCTTTTTTAGTACATTTTTAAAAAAATATTATTTACATAATCATTAATAAACAATTGAACATAGTCTCCTAAGACCTTTTTTACTACAATTTAAAAAAAAAATTATTTACATAATCATTCATAAACAATTTAACATAGTTACCTAAGGTCTTTTTTAGTACAATTTTGTTAAAATATTATTTACATAATCATACATAAACAATTGAACATAGTCATCTAAGGCCTTTTTAGTACAATCTTTAAAAAATGTTGTTTACATAATCATTTATAAACAATTGAACATAGTCACCTAAGGCCTTTTTTAGTACAATTTTTAAAAATATTATTTACATAATCATTTATAAACAATTGAACATAGTCACCTAAGGCCTTTTTTAGTACAATTTTTAAAAATATTATTTACATAATCATTTATAAACAATTGAACATAGTCACCTAAGGCCTTTTTTAGTACAATTTTTAAAAATATTATTTACATAATCATTTATAAACAATTGAACATAGTCACCTAAGGCCTTTTTTAGTACAATTTTTAAAAATATTATTTACATAATCATTTATAAACAATTGAACATAGTCACCTAAGGCCTTTTTTAGTACAATTTTGTTAAAATATTATTTACATAATCATTTATAAACAATTGAACATAGTCACCTAAGGCCTTTTTTAGTACAATTTTTAAAAATATTATTTACATAATCATTTATAAACAATTGAACATAGTCATCTAAGGCCTTTTTTAGTACAATTTTTAAAAATATTATTTACATAATCATTTATAAACAATTGAACATAGTCACCTAAGGCCTTTTTTAGTACAATTTTTAAAAATATTATTTACATAATCATTTATAAACAATTGAACATAGTCACCTAAGGCCTTTTTTAGTACAATTTTGTTAAAATATTATTTACATAATCATTTATAAACAATTGAACATAGTCACCTAAGGCCTTTTTTAGTACAATTTTTAAAAATATTATTTACATAATCATTTATAAACAATTGAACATAGTCATCTAAGGCCTTTTTTAGTACAATTTTTAAAAATATTATTTACATAATCATTTATAAACAATTGAACATAGTCACCTAAGGCCTTTTTTAGTACAATTTTTAAAAATATTATTTACATAATCATTTATAAACAATTTAACATAGTCACCTAAGGCCTTTTTTAGTACAATTTAAAAAAAATATTATTTACATATTCATTCATAAACAATTGAACATAGTCACCTAAGGCCTTTTTTAGTACAATTTTTAAAAATATTATTTACATAATCATTTATAAACAATTGAACATAGTCACCTAAGGCCTTTTTTAGTACAATTTAAAAAAATATTATTTACATAATCATATATTAAAAATTGAACATAGTCATCTAAGGCCTTTTTTAGTACAATTTAAAATAAATATTATTTACATAATCATTTATTAACAATTGAACATAGTCACCTAAGGCCTTTTTTAGTACAATTTTTAAAAATATTATTTACATAATCATTTATAAACAATTGAACATAGTCACCTAAGGCCTTTTTTAGTACAATTTAAAAAAAATATTATTTACATAATCATTTATAAACAATTGAACATAGTCATCTAAGGCCTTTTTAGTACAATTTTTATTTAATAGACTAGTTACTTTTTTTTAAAAGGAAAATAACTACAAAGAAAACAGAAAGAAGAAAAAAATGACAGAAAACTGTTATCGTTTTTCTTCGTTTTCTCTGCAAAGATTACAAAGTCTACTGTTTTGATGTTCATTTCTGACAAACAACTTGTGGGGGTGATGTGGTGTCCACATTAAAGAAAACTCCGGACACCTGCTCTATCCTATATATCTACAAAGCCACTATTTGCATATATTATTGTTGTCACATCTTGTCTGGTGCATCAACCACTAGTCTCTCCCTCTTAGATAGGGTCTTAAAAGAGCCTCTGATCTAATAGGTCTCACACTGTCAACCAAGCTCCAACCCTTGTCCCATCGCTGCAATGTTACATCCTTGTGCTTGTTTTACAAGTACTTCAATGAAATGTGCTCCACTGAACTTTCTGCACTGGTTCCCCTCGATAAAAATATCTCCATCTTGCTGCTCAACAACTTCCCACTTAGGATGTCTCCGTAGGTATGGTTTCTAATTCACGTCTCAGTGGCAACATGCTTTGTTTTGGGTGAATAATCGTAAAGAAAAAGAAAAGATGATACCCTGACAAGTAGTATCACTCCAGATCAGAGTGGAGCTGAGAGTAATGGCAACTAAGGCATGACTCCACACTTTCCAATGCTCTCAAATTCGGGCCTCGCTGCCTTTTTCAGTTTCATTTCATATGGAATTTACAGCAATATGAAAAAATGTCCAAAGACATTATCACAAGAATATAGATGCATGAGTATTTGATCTTATTTGGTCAATAATCCCAGAATGCTTAATCCAAGAATTATGATGATGATAATGATGATGATGATGATGATGATGATGATGATGCATGATGATGATGATGATGCATGATGATGATGATTATGATGATGATGATGATGATGATGATGATGATGATGATGATGATGATGATGATGATGATGATGATGATGATGATGATGATGCATGATGATGATGATGATGATGATGATGCATGATGATGATGATGATGATGATGCATCATGATGATGATGATGATGCATCATGATGATGCATCATGATGATGACGACGATGATGTATCATAACGTCTGTTTTTCATGCTGGCATATATTGGACTAAGTAAAAATCAAAAGGATGCAATCATAGCACTCCCTAACCCTAACCCTAACCGTAACCCTAATCCTAATCCTAACCCTAACTCCCTAATAGATGATAAGAAGGTAAATTCGAATTGTAAACTATTGTCAGCAATGAACATCAAAAACTTATTTTGTTCTGAAATGATGGGCAGCCTAGAAAAGAACGGAAAGAAAAAAATAAATAGCATCACAAAAATATTTTGGATAACTTTTTTAACTTTTACGACAATCGAAAAAAAAAGAGTTTGATTTTAAAAAAATTATTTGTAGAATTGAGGAATTCTGTTCCGTGTCAGATTATTATTGTGTGATGTCAAGGAAATCATGACTTACTCCATCAGAATAAGCGACCTTGTGTTTCATTCATCATCTGTCGGCAAAGGCAAAAAAGCAAATCTCAAATTGGTTCTCATTCACTTTTATAAATGTAACTTTCGATGATATCCAGTTTTGCCAAGAATAAATTCCTAAATAAGCTGAGAAAAGAAAATGACAAACAATTATCTCATTTCTACGAGAAGTGATCATCATTTTTTGTTTTTCATAATCTTTTGTTCTTGTAACATTTTATTATCTTTTGTTCTTGTAACATTTCAAAATTTTTGTTCTTGTAACGTTTCAGAATTTTTTGTTCTTACAAGAACAAAAAATTATGAAATGTTACAAGAACAAAAGATCATGAAATGTAACGTTTCATAATCTTTTGTTCTTGTTACATTTCATAATCTTTTGTTCTTGTAACATTTCATAATCTTTTGTTCCTGTAACATTTCATAATTTTTTGTTCTTGTAACATTTCATGATCTTTTGTTCTTGTAACATTTCATCATCTTTTGTTCTTGTAACGTTTCATAATTTTTTGTCTCGTAACATTTCATAATTTTTTGTTCTTGTAACATTTCATAATTTTTTGTTCTTGTAACATTTCATGATCTTTTGTTCTTGTAACATTTCATAATATTTTGTTCTTGTAACATTTCATAATATTTTGTTCTTGTAACATTTCATGATTTTTTGTTCTTGCAACATTTCATAATTTTTTGTTCTTATAACATTTCATATTTTGTTCTTGTAACATTTCATAATTTTTTGTTCTTGCAACATTTCATAATCTTTTGTTCTTGTAACATTTCATAATTTTTTGTTCTTGTAACATTTCATAATTTTTTGTTCTTGTAACATTTCATAATTTTTTGTTCTTGCAACATTTCATAATCTTTTGTTCTTGTAACATTTCATAATTTTTTGTTCTTGTAACATTTCATAATTTTTTGTTCTTGTAACATTTAAGAGTCTTGTTGAAAAGAAAGTCGTATTTTACAATGACCGAATGAAGAATTTGGATTATGAGAAGAGTTGTAGGTCTGTTGTTGCCAACCAACTCAAAGAGTATATGTTGGCCAAATATCGTGAAGACATGAAGACATTGGCAACGGCCATCCGAAAAGTAAGTTTGCTTCCTCATTTCTCATTCGATGTCGATGATCTTTGTTTTTTTGTTTTTTGTTTTTTTTAACATATTTCAACCCAAACAAGGCAGGCCAAACTGTAGACGTAAAGGGCTACTGAGAATTAGGGTGTGGGTTTTGGGGGTCATCCTAAGTTGGAAACTGCGTAGCGAGATGTCTGTTTACATTAGTTTTAATCCTCTGCATATTGGTACAGTCGAGGAAACAGGGAGCAGGGAAAGAGTTCCAGAGGCCGGCAGAACGAGGAAAGAAGCTATGGGAGTAGAAGGCTCTCCGGCATCTGGGAACCTCCACAGTGAATGGATGGGATTTAGCTGATTGTTGAGTTGGTCTAGTGTATTTACGTCGTGGGGGGGGCACCAGAGCAGCCAGTTCATTTGAGATGAAGTAACCCATTCTTACCTACTCTAATTAAAGCAATTCTATTATTGATAGTTTTTAAAGAATTCTTCAGAATCTTTATATTAATAAAATTGTGTGAATAATTTTTGTGGGTTTCTTGCATCTACGTGACTTACACATGCAGCGCCATCCATATTCTCCTGATCTCTTCCTAGCAGCATTCACTTTTTTCAAGTTTCTATGACTAAAATTTCATCTTATGTCAGCTTATCTTATGTCGGCCTTGGCCGCAGAATATGTCGACTGCACCTCTGCAGAGGGACCCCCCCCCCAATGAGACCATTATTGGTTATGGGTTGTAACCCATCATACCTGAGGATCTTCTTCTTCTTTCGTGTGAATCAGATGATTCTGGTGTTGGCATTAGTTCCCCCGATGTTTTTCTAGTTCTGAAAGTTTTTCTGGAAAGACATCGGGTACTTACGGGAAGGACCACGAGAAGGTTGCCAACATCCCTAAGTGAAAGTGGTACTGTGGAACCGACTGGATTCGAACTTGGAACACTCAGGTCTTCAGTCCGTGTCGATATCCACTTAACCACCGTCACCTCCCATACCTCAGGATGAGATACTGGTGGTTGAGCAGCTGATAAAAGGCCACTCAACTTTGACCCTTATTTAGATAAGACAGGAGGTTGAAGAGTCCTGATCTGTTCAATCGGTTGTTCATGCCAAGCACCATCATATATAATTCTTATGAGTAATAGCTTGCAGCCCCACCCCCACCCCTACCATCACTGATACAACACACATTTTCAAATATATGTAAGAAAGTGATGGCTGATGGTCAATCAATTTGTAAGAGAGGAACTTAGATAGGATAGCTGCTAAGCCCAAACTATCTAATTAATAGCAGACATTATGGAGTGCAGGTGTTCAAGGACCCCTCCCAAAATGAGTATACCTTTTATGTAGCGTTATTATGGCAAGGTAAATGGTGTCCAAACTTGGTAGAGAACATAGTTGATGAAGCAAATTAAAAATTATTACTGAACAACCATCACAGAACTGCAAACGTGTGAAACCAAACGATGAAGAAATTAAATGGGAATACTGGGAGGGCCTGTGGACGAGTGGTTATAGCACTTGTCTTTGGGCTGGACGACCCGGGTTCGATCCCACTCACGGCATGCGAATTTTCGGGTCTGAAAACTCCCTCTGTCCACCCAGCAGTAAATGGGTACCTGACTAAAATTCAGGGAAGGTTCAAGGCAGCGGAAGGAGAGGGATGGGCTCCGCCTTCCATATGCTGTGCCCTAGACACGGTGATTCTTAACAAATCACCACCGCTACGACCATGGGCAGTGTGCGATGTCGGCAACGACACTCGTGCGCATCCAGGCTATGCGACCTTTACCTTTTACTTGGATGTGAACAAATAGTCAAGTAATCCTGGTCGTTGGCTATGCAAATGAGTTGTTTCATTAACCAATCACTGGCAGTAGTTTAGTGTTGTAAGTGTAATGAATATTGGGCGAAATTTACCGAAACTGTGTGTGTTTTATATGAATTTCTATGCTGATGGTTATACTGTTATTTTGATCCCTCATGAAATGTCTTCCTACTAGTGACTGTCTCTTGGATTCTCTTGTTCTATGCTAGCAGTGAAACTGCTATTTTCATTCTTCATTTATGCTGGTCCAGTTGTTGCCATTTCTGTTTGTTTCTGAAGATGTAAAAGTCCTGAGTTTAATCCTGGTTCTTTGTGTGACTCAACCGTTGAAGTTATCTGATCAGAAGTCCCAGATTTCATGAATAGATAAATATTCTTCTCTGTTAACAGATTAATTTTTACTACATTCAAAATAGTAAACTTCTAATTCTAGTCCTAATTAAATTGCATAAAATTTCAATATTCTTCTATTTTTTTTCAGATCAAAAGCATTTCAATCAGTGAAATTGTAAAGAAATTGAGCATTTCTCTAGATTCTGACATAGAATCTGAAACAGGTCCAAAAGAAGTAAGACTTATTTTGTACATTTTTAAAAGAGTTTTTTAAAACAATTTTTTGACAGTAATTTTATTTACCTCTTCTCCAGGAGGTTAGATACAAGGTCGGGTGTAGGTTTTGATGAAAGTGTTTCCATGGCACGAACTGGATTCAAACCTGACGCACCCAGGTCCTCAGTTTGTGTCATTAACCACTTAACCACCATGCCATCATATAAGACATTCATATTTATACAGTCTTTTGAAGCATTTATACTTATACAGTTGCTCAAAACAACAAGATACTACAAGTAGGCTGATTTCGAGTCAATCAGAGATCACATCAGTTACGCCCCATGGAGGGAAACCTTCTCACTCCCTGCCGACCAGTGTGCAAACGAATTAACTGAATGGGTCAAAGCAGGCATTGAAGCCTATGTCCCCATGAGAAAATTCTTTAGCAAGCCCCACTCTCCTCAATGGTTCACCTCGGAATGTGCAGCTGCCATTTCTGAAAGGCAATAAGCATTCCGTAAATTTGGCCGCCATAAGTCAGCTACTAATAGACATAAATTTATAAAGTCAAGAAATAATTGCAAGGCCGTGATAGGTGAAGCAAAGTGAAGGTATAATGAGTTAACAAAAAAACGCATCCAGTCACAGAAACTAGGTACTCGTGATTTCTGGAAAATCTATAATAGTGTAGTGAATAATGGTCAATCAACGATTCCCTCACTATCAAACCACAATGATGTCGTTTGCACGGCCACTGATAAGGCTGAACTATTTGCCCAGCGCTTCGCTTCTAACTCTACTTTAGACTCAGATAACCACCCCCTCCCCAAATTCCCATTGCGGACCAAAGCCACACTTGATAACCTGGTCATCACCTCATCCCAGATCAGAGACATCATAAAAAACCTTGACACCTTCAAAGCTTGTGGACCTGATCTTATACCAGTAATAGTAATAAAGAAATGCTCTGCTGAACTGGCCCCTGTCCTCTCCAAACTCTACAATAAATGCCTAGCTGAATCTTGCTTCCCCAATAGCTGGAAAATTGCCTCTGTGGTACCAGTCTACAAGAATTCTGGGAATAGAACCGATCCTCACAACTATCACCCAATCAGTCTGCTGCCGATCTTTGGTAAAATCTTTGAATCCTTAATCAATCTAGCGATAGTACGACACTTAGATAATGCTAAACTTCTATCTGACTGCCAGTATAAATTAAGACAAGCATGATCTACTGCGGACATCCTAACGGTGATCTCTGAACGCATGTATCATACACTTGACAAGGCAGGAGAAGCTAGGGCAGTAGCGCTTGATATATCTAAGGCCTTTGACAAGGTAGGGCATAAAGGGCTTCTCCTGAAAATACGCTCATACGGTATTACTGGGAAATTACTTAATATAATTAGATCATCCTAGACAAAATAAAAATCCAGGTTGTCCTCGATGGCCATTCATCTAAGCAACATGACATAAATGCTGGTGTACCCCAGGGATCTATCCTTGGGCCTTTGTTGTTCCTGATCTATATAAATGATCTCCCTGATGACATAGTGTCTGAGATTGGTTTATTTGCTGATGACACCATGCTTTACTCTCGCCATGTTGGCAAAACCGACACGATCATATCTGAGGCATTGGCTGAATCTTTAGAAAATTACCACCAGGCTGTAGTTGATTGGAGTCATAAGTAGTTGTTAACTTTTAATGCTGCTAAAACAAAGCTCCTTTCCTTCAATAACTACAAGGAACCTCTCCAACCACCGATTGTCATGGCTAATAACACCCTACCTGAGAGTTCATCATTCAAACTCCTCGGCCTAACCTTCACAGGTAACATGAATTGGAACAAATACATTGAAGACATTGCCAAGGCTGCTGCAAAGAAGGTGGGTTCCCTCTACCGTGCTAGTAAACTCCTCCCACCTGACATTATCCTGTATCTCTACAAAGCCACCATCCGCCCATGCATGGAGTATTGTTGTCACATCTGGGCTGGTGCATCATCTACTAGTCTCTCCCTCGTTGACAAGGTCCAAAAAAGAGTCGTCAACCTAATAGGTCCCTCACTGTCAACCAAGCTCCAGCCTCTGTCCCATTGCCGCAATGTAGCATCCTTGTGCTTGTTTTACAAATACTTCAATGGATTATGCTCTGATGAATTGGCTACCCTGGTGCCTCCTCGAAGTAAATTCACTAGACAAACTCAACAATCAACTAAATCTCATTCATTCACTGTGGAGGTCCCCAGATGTCGGAGAGCCTTCTACTCAAATAGCTTCTTTTCTCATGCTGCTGGTGTCTGGAACTCTCTCCCTGCCCCCTGTTTCCCCGACAGTACAGACATGTAGAAGTTTAAAACTAATGTAAACAGACATCTCGCTGCGCAGATACCAATTTAGGTTGACCCCCCCCTCCCCAACCTTCTCTCCTCTTTTTTCTCAGTAGCCCCTTACGTCTACAGTGGCGTCATGCCTTGTTTAGTGTGAACTATGTTAAAAAAAAATAAAAAAATAAAAAAATATGCGATACTCATACTTATACAGTCTTAGAGCAGTGATGGGGGAGTGATATGTGTTTTTTCAAAACCTGATATCTCTATTCAACTAAAAAGGCATATGCTAAATCAGTTTTAGACTTGGCTTGAGACACAAAGGCCAACAGTTACTTTAAAGATGGAATCAATAAGTACGTCCATAACAAACGGTGAGAGTACTGAAAAGATAACTCACTCAACAGACTTTTCTCAATTCAGCCCAAATTGGGAGAATGGAGACATGCTTTCAGAAAAATTGTAAAAGGAAATTCTCTCATGACGATTACATGTGGGTCACACAAAATTGATTCCTTTATTTTTATTCAAGCAGGAAAAAACGCCAAATGTGTGTCTTATACAATCAAACATTAAAACTGAGTGAATGCAATAATATCTCGCTTAAAAAATTATGTCAACTTCTATAATATAAGCGTTATGAAGAAATTATTTATGAATATTAAAAAAGTAAAACAATATATATATAATAAATATTATCATATATATATTACCTTAGTTTTCCAGAAAATTTAAAAAAAACTTAAAAATTACCATTGTCTTGAGGCATAGCCTTTACAAAAGTAGTGACATTCCATGATAAATGCCATTATACTGAAATCATATGCCCTTAATAGGGTTAAGATGAAAATTCATATACACTAAATGTACAAAATCAAGGAAATTCCCAAATTTTTACACTTTTATTGTCATTAAGGGTATGACTACATACACTAGTATTATCCATCTTTTTGTATGCATGCGAGTCATGGACCTTGACAGCCGAACTCCAAAGAAAAATCCAAACGGTAGAAATGAGATGCTACAGAAAAGTGCTTGGCATCTCGTACTCAGACCGTGTCACAAACGAAGAAGTTTGCACGCTCATCAACGCAAATCTGAATAACTACGAAGATTTGCTGACAACTGTAAGAAAAAGAAAGCTTGGATGGTATGGTCACGTGACAAGGGGCAGTGGTCTCTCCATAACCATCCTGCAGGGAGCAGTGCAAGGCAAGAGAAGGAGAGGTAGACAACACAAAAGATGGACGGACAACATCAAAGAGTGGACGGGCTACAACTTCGCTACAACTCAGTCCAATGCCCAGAAGTGGAGACAGCTGGTGTGGAGTTCATTGGTGCAGCGCCCCTACGACCCAGGAGGGGGTTAAGGGACCAAGTCAAGTCAAGTCAAGTCAAGTATGACTACATATCAACCAAACAATTTCATTATCACATCACTACAGTATAAATATCTATGCATGAGTGGATGAAGTTTGTGAGGTGCGCCGAAGAAAAATTCCTACAAGTAAAATACATAGCCCTGTTGCGCTCGCATACCCTTAATGACAATAAAAGTGTAAAAGTTTGGGAATTTCCTTGCTTTTGTACATTTAGTGTGTATGAATTTTCATCTTAACCCTATTAAGGGCATATGATTTCAGTATACTAGCATTTATCATGGAATATAAAGGCAGATCTTTTTATGGCAAGGACGAAGCAAGTTGGGGCCACTTCCACCATTGATTCTGGCTCAGGACCATCACTTCCGCCACAGTTACATTACATCTGTTGCACAAAATGTCACACAAATAGTGGAAAACAGAGGAAACAAAATTACCTTTTAGACTCAGATTTAATGACCACAAACTTAGTATAAACGACAAAATACCCTAACTTGAAATAGCCAAATATTTGAACTAAACAGAACATACAGTAAATAACATTAAATGCATTTAATAGACACTAAATTACCATCCACATATGCACATTCTATTCTTTATCACACTGCCCGAGGCTTGTGCGACGGAGGCCCATAATCACTCAGCAACACTGATCACCTTGTGATGATGGTTGGTATCATCCTAAAGTCTCGGCCCCAAGCCGATCATCCATTACTCAAAATGACGAGATACTTCAAACGGGCCGATTGAGAATCAATCAGAGATCCCATTAGAGACGTCCCGTGGAGGAAAGTTTTTTCTCTCCCTGCTGATCAGTGCGCAAATGAGGTAAAAACAGCCATTGAAGCACATGTTTCCACACGAAAATTCTATAGTAAGACCGACTCTCCCCAATAGTTCACTTCGAACTGTGCAGCTGCATTCCACAAATTCAACCGCATAAGTCAATAGCATCAAGAAATAATGGTAAGCCTGTAATGGCCACAGCTAAGAGAAGGTATACAGAGATGACCAGAAAATGCATTGAGTCAGAAATAACGAACTCGTTTCTAAAAAAATCTATAGTATTGTGATGAATAGTGGGAAATCAATAATCTCCCGCTATCCAACAATGATTGGGTTGTTTGCATGGCTACTGATAAGGCTGAACTCCACTTTGGACTCCACAAATCTCACTCTTTAAAATTTCCCATTACGGACTGAAGCTACGCTTGATGACTTGATTATCACCCCCTTCCAATTTCCGGAATATCATAAAAACCCTTGACACCTCCAAAACATGTGAGCCTGATATCATCCCAGTAATAGTAATAAAGAAATGCTCTGCTGAGCTGGTCCCTGTCCTTTCCAAACTCTACAATAAATGCCTTGCTGAATCTTACTTCCCTGATAGCTGGAAAATTGCCTCTGTGACACCAGTGTTCAAGAATTCTGGTAAAAGAACTCACCCGCAAAACTATCACCCCATTAGTCACCTCGCGCTCTTCACTGAAATCTTTGAATGTTTAATTAATCTAGCGATAATCCACCACCTATGCTACACTTCTTTCTGACCATCAGTATGGATTTAGGCAAGCATGTTCTACTGCAGATATCCTAACGGTCATCTCTGAATGCATATACCATACACAGGACAATCCAAGTGAGCTAGGGCGGTAGCACTACATATATCAAGGTCTGGCATGAAGGTCTTCTCATAAAAATTAATTCATATGGTATTTCTGAACGAATATTTAATATAATTAGATCCTTCCTATCCCCAAAAAAGATCCACGTTGTCCTCGATGGTTGTACATCCTAATAACATGACATTTATGCAGGTGTACTCCAGGGTCGATCCTTGGATCTTTATTGTTCCTGATATTTATAAACGACCTCCCTGATGAAATTGTATCCGAGATGGATATATTTGCTGATGACACCATGCTTTACTCTCGACATATGGATAAAACGAATGCACACATATCCGAGGCAATGACTGAATCCTTAGAAAATGACCCCAAGTTTGTAGTTGAATGGGGACATAAATGGATGGTAACATTTAATGCTACTAAGACAAAGCTTCTTTCCTTTATCAATTATAAGAAACCTCTTCAACCATCGATTGCTACATGGAACAAATACATGGAAGATATTGCCAAGACTACTGTAAGGAAGGTGGTCGCCCTCTACCAAGCAAGAAAACTTCCCATACCT
Source organism: Sepiola atlantica (assembly GCA_963556195.1). Taxonomy (NCBI): domain Eukaryota; kingdom Metazoa; phylum Mollusca; class Cephalopoda; order Sepiida; family Sepiolidae; genus Sepiola; species Sepiola atlantica. The sequence continues at coordinate 187,033 of CAUVYP010000789.1, forward strand.
GCCAGTATTCTTCATAAGAAAGCCACCATCCGCCCATGCATGGAGTATTATTGTCACATCTGGGCTAATGCTTCTACCACTAGTCTCTCGCTCTTAGACAAAGTGCAAAAAAGAGTCTCTAATCTGATAGGTTTTACACTGTTGGTCTAGTTCCAGGCCCTGCCGGATCGCCACAATATTGCATCCCCGTGCTCGTTTTACAAATTCTACAATGGATTTTGCTTCGATGAACTTGCTGCTCTGGTGCCTTCATTGACGTAAATTCATCCGACCAACCTGACAATCAGCTAAATCTTATCCATTTACTGTGGAAGTCCCCAAATGCCAGAGAGCTTTCTACTCTAATAGCTTTGTTCATCAAACAGCGTTTTCAATTACATCCCTGTTTCCTGCTTCCCTAACTGTACAAACATGCAGAAATTTAAATGCAAACATCTCGCCGCACAACTTCCCACTTAGGATGCCCCCTATAAATCTGGCTCTTAATTCACAGTAGCCCCTTACGTCTCAGGGGCAATATGACCCCTTGTTTGGGCTGAATTAAAGTTTTTAAAGAAATAATTAAAACAAATTTTAAAATAAAAAAAATTTTTTAAAAAAAGAAAAGAAAAACTAAAATTCATGCCTAAATTTGCAATAAATGTTTCAACATTAAATGACTGAAAATGTTAGGGTTAGGGTTAGTGTTAATGTTGAAGCATTAAATGACTGAAAAAGTTAGGGGTAGGGATAGTTTTAATGTTGAAGCATTAAATCACTGAAAAAGTTAGGGTTAGTGTTAATGTTGAAGCATTAAATCACTGAAAAAGTTAGGGGTAGGGATAGTGTTAATGTTGAAGCATTAAATCACTGAAAAAGTTAGGGTTAGGGATAGTGTTAATGTTGAAGCATTAAATCACTGAAAAAGTTAGGGTTAGGGATAGTGTTAATGTTGAAGCATTAAATCACTGAAAAAGTTAGGGTTAGGGATAGTGTTAATGTTGAAGCATTAAATCACTGAAAAAGTTAGGGTTAGGGATAGTGTTAATGTTGAAGCATTAAATCACTGAAAAAGTTAGGGTTAGGGATAGTGTTAATGTTGAAGCATTAAATCACTGAAAAAGTTAGGGTTAGTGTTAATGTTGAAGCATTAAATCACTGAAAAGGTTAGGGTTAGTGTTAATGTTTTAACATTAAATGACTGAAAAAGTTAGGGTTAAGGTTAGTGTTAATGTTTTAACATTAAATGACTGAAAAAGTTAGGGTTAAGGTTAGTGTTAATGTTTTTACATTAAATGACTGAAAAAGTTAGGGTTAGGGTTAGTGTTAATGTTGAAGCATTAAATCACTGAAAAGGTTGAAAAAGGCCTAAAAAATAAGATCAATAGAATCTAACTTTGATTTGATTTGTGTTTTTTTGTTACAGCGAATTTCAAGTGTGTACGCTATTTCTTTTGCATTTCAGACAGAAATACAAGAGTTTAATTATTCAAATCCATTGAAAGCTCTCAACCGTTTTCAGAAAGTTTATTTGAAGTATGAGTCTCACTGTAGAAGGTATGAAGAAATCTTATTCTTTATTATTCATGTATTAATGATTATTATTAAAATATTGGAATGGTCAGTTGTGTAAAGAGATCATAGTTTTACTGTACAAGGTATGAAAACATCCTTATTATTCATGTACAAAATTATTGTGCATTTTAAATGATGAAATCATAGACAACATCTACGTTATCATGAATGAAATTTTAATGATTATTATTAAAATATTGTAATGGTCAGTTGTGTAAAGAGATCATAGTTTTACAGAAAACCTTTTTGAAATTTATGAAATAAATTCTTTTCAGAAGAAACGTCCAAAGAACAATAAAAATAAAACCTTGATAAATTGATTCTACAAGTTTTCCATTGTTATGTAAAAAGTGGAATAGTTATAATAGTTGCATGTGTATTGTGAATATTGTACATAATACAGTGTATTTTTATGTATTTTTATGTAATTATTTTTATTGGTGATTCCAGCGTTCGTTGTTTGTTTTTTCTCACTACTACTATTTCGCTTGTCTCTCACTTCCTAAGTGATTAAGATGCAGAAAATTGCATTATTAGTCGCCCTTAACTTCATAGGACGTATTTTTCGTTAATATATATATTTTTTTATTTATTTTACTTTTATGTACGTATAAAATAAATAAAAAATAAGTACATAATACAATAATATTCGTGCGTGTCACATGTAGTGAATAAAGAAGTATCCAAGGAACTGTCATTTATAAATATAGATTTTATTTTATTAAATAGGCTGGCATTATATTTGAAAAGAAGTTGACATAAAAATGGATGAAAATGCTAAAGCAAGCAATTAGAAATATGAATTTGAAATAAGAAATACATTGATCCTCAAACAATATTGAACGCATGAGTTGTTCGATTCAAAAAGTAAATGAAAACGTGTGTTGCATTAAAGATATAGATTTGGAAACATGTTTATATTGACAAAAGAAAAAGTGAAAATGATTATACAAAGATAATATAACATGCGTTTATTTTTTTTTTTTACATTTTTAAATGACTGATATTTCGGTCAACAAGACCCATTCACGTGAAATCATTAGTTAAAACAAAACGTTGTGCAAGGAGCATGAAGTGATCTTTAACTCCAACAGCTGGGTTGCTAATCAGCTTGACCTGTAATTGACTGCTAGTTTGATTGTATTGTGCTTGCTAAAGTTTTGGTTTTAATTTGCTATAACATTGTTTCTTTATTGATTAAAACAAAGCATTATACAAGTAGCAAGAAGTGATGATTAACCTCCAACAGCAAGGCTGATAATCAGCTTAATTTGTAATTGGCTGCTAGTTTGATTGTTTTGTGTTCACTTACGTTTTGAGTTGTGAGCGGTTCGTTGTTGATAGTTATCAATGGTTGAGCATATTTATTATCATTTTATTATTTTATTTTGTTTATTCATTTGGAATCTGGATTTATTCCATATTCTTTTTTAACTTAGTTCACCTCAAACAAGGTCAGTTGCCAATGTAGACGTAAGGGGCTACTGAAAATTAGCGTGAAAGTTTAGGAGGTTACCCTAAGTTGGGAGCCGTGCAGCGAGATGTCTGTTTACATTAGTTTTAAATTTCTGCATGTCGGTACAGTCGGAGAAACAGGGAGCAAGGAGGGAATTCCAGAGGCCGGCACCATGAGGAAAGAAGCTATTGGAATAGAAAGCTCTCCGACATCTGGGGACCTCCACAGTGAATGAACAAGATCTAGCTGATTGTTAGGCAGGGGGCACTAGAGTAGCAAGTTCATCGGCGCACCATCCATTGAAGTACTTGTAAAACAGGCACAAAGATGCAAGATTGCGGTGATGGGACTTGGTGGATATTGAGGGACCTATTAAGTTGATGACTCTTTTTTGGACCTTGGATGATGCACCAGCACAGATGCGGCAACAATATTCCATGCATAGGACGGATGGTGGCTTTAATGTAGCATAATCTGTCTCGTCATGCATGTGTGTGTGTGTTGGTATCTATGAGTGAGTAAAATTGAGAATTTCAGTGTTTAGTTCTAACCTGTTGTTGGTTTGCAGCTTGAGTCTTGACATCTTTGCTATAACCTTGTATTATCGTCTTTTTTCTTTTGGTTTTGTAGATATAAATATAGCTATATGTTCCCAAATTGATATCTAATACATTGTGACAGCTTCGAACCTAAACATGCTTCAATAATAAACATGTGTAGATGTCTACATAAAAATAGGCCGGATCTGTTATCGACTGGGGAATAGAAGAAAGTATAGAGTAGAGTAGGCTTTCGTCGGTCGTGTCCGACCATGAATAACACTTGCAGATCTAGTCGGATAGTTTCAGTATTCACAAAGACTTGTCAGTGATGCCAATGCCCCACAGGACATACTGACCTAACCTAGGCATTTCTTGCTGTGGCTGATAAGGCCTATGCAGACCTTGCAGTCTCCGCCATAGTTGTCACAGATGAAAGAGGAGAGTGGATAAGGAAGTTAACTTGCTTTTGCCCTTTCTTTCCTCCTTGCAAGCTTTTCAGTGGCTTTCGTCTTCCACTTTCATGGACGGCGGCACCAGGGGGGGGGGGTAGGGGGATAGGGGGGCTCAAGCCCCCCCCCCACACTTTTTGACATGCCCCCCTCCACTTTACGGTCATCAATGATGAAGTTATATATGCATGTGTTTAACCAGGCCCCCCACTTTTTAGGAGAGCCCCCCCAACTTTTATAACTGTGTCACCGGTCCTGACTTTGCTTCCCCGATGCCAAGCTGTCGTTTGAAGTTTTTTTTCCATTCATCCCTCTCAGAGGTAAAGCTTTCCCAAGATGACTGATCGAGGTCTAGGGCATTCATGTCTCTCTTGCAAACATCCCTCCCTGTATCTTAGAAGAGGGCGACCATGGTCTGTCTCTCCTTATCTTTGGGAATTTTGCCATCAGCCATCCTGTTAACTGTGTCAATGAATCAATTGTGAAATAAAATCTTTGCTTTTTTTCTTTTTTAAATAATTATAATTAAAATGTGCAACAGAAATTTAATTATAAATGCATTTTGAGATTAAATATATATATATATATATATATATATATATATATATATATATATATATATATGTATATATATATATATATATATATGTATATATATAGGCTATCATGTTTCAATCCAAGATTTCATTGGGTAATAAACTTGATTATTTTATCATTGATAATCAGATATCAGAAAAATGATTTTTAATCCATTCATTTTTTAGCTACAACCTTTCTTTTTTTTAGTATTGAAAAGGCATATTGTTCAGCCATGGATTATGTTGAGAAGAGACACAGACGCCTTGTGGATTATCTTCAGTTGGAAATGGGCACATGCGGGAATATCAGCGTACAACAATGTTCAGAGGATGATCCTTGGTTAGTACAAAACTGGCATGAACACTTTTAAGATTGTTCACTTTTAAAAGAATTTTTCATTTTCAAAACAGAAACTTAATTGTGTTATATATTAGAACTGGTATCCCAATCTTTGTTGTTTTATATATTAGAACTGGTATCCCAATCTTTGTTGTTTTGTATATTATAGAACTTGTATCCCAATCTTTGTTGTTTTATATATTAGAACTGGTATCCCAATCTTTGTTGTTTTGTATATTATATAACTTGTATCCCAATCTTTGTTGTTTTAAATATTAGAACTGGTATCCCAATCTTTGTTGTTTTATATATTAGAACTGGTATCCCAATCTTTGTTGTTTTATATATTAGAACTGGTATCCCAATCTTTGTTGTTTTGTATATTATAGAACTTGTATCCCAATCTTTGTTGTTTTATATATTAGAACTGGTATCCCAATCTTTGTTGTTTTATATATTAGAACTGGTATCCCAATCTTTGTTGTTTTGTATATGATAGAACTGGTATCCCAATCTTTGTTGTTTTATATATTATAGAACTGGTATCCCAATCTTTGTTGTTTCATATATTATAGAACTGGTATCCTAATCTTTGTTGTTTTAAATATTAGAACTGGTATCCCAATCTTTGTTGTTTTGTATATGATAGAACTGGTATCCCAATCTTTGTTGTTTTATATATTATAGAACTGATATCCCACTCTTTGTTGTTTTATATATTATAGAACTGGTATCCTAATCTTTGTTGTTTTAAATATTAGAACTGGTATCCCAATCTTTGTTGTTTTATATATTATAGAACTGGTATCCTAATCTTTGTTGTTTTAAATATTAGAACTGGTATCCCAATCTTTGTTGTTTTATATATTATAGAACTGGTATCCTAATTTTTGTTGTTTTAAATATTAGAACTGGTATCCCAATCTTTGTTGTTTTATATATTATAGAACTGGTATCCTAATCTTTGTTGTTTTAAATATTAGAACTGGTATCCCAATCTTTGTTGTTTTATATATTATAGAACTGGTATCCTAATCTTTGTTGTTTTAAATATTAGAACTGGTATCCCAATCTTTGTTGTTTTATATATTATAGAACTGGTATCCCAATCTTGGTTGTTTTATATATTATAGAACTGGTATCCTAACATTTGTTGTTTTAAATATTAGAACTGGTATCCCAATCTTTGTTGTTTTGTATATGATAGAACTGGTATCCTAATCTTTGTTGTTTTATATATTATAGAACTGGTATCCTAATCTTTGTTGTTTTATATATTATAGAACTGTTGTCCCAATCTTTGTTGTTTTATATATTATAGAACTGGTATCCTAATCTTTGTTGTTTTAAATATTAGAACTAGTATCCCAATCTTTGTTGTTTTATATATTATAGAACTGGTATCCTAACATTTGTTGTTTTAAATATTAGAACTGGTATCCCAATCTTTGTTGTTTTGTATATGATAGAACTGGTATCCCAATCTTTGTTGTTTTATATATTATAGAACTGTTGTCCCAATCTTTGTTGTTTTATATATTATAGAACTGGTATCCTAATCTTTGTTGTTTTAAATATTAGAACTGGTATCCCAATCTTTGTTGTTTTATATATTATAGAACTGGTATCCCAATCTTTGTTGTTTTATATATTATAGAACTGGTACCATAATCTTTGTTGTTTTATATATTAGAACTGGTATCCCAATCTTTGTTGTTTTGTATATGATAGAACTGGTATCCTAATCTTTGTTGTTTTATATATTATAGAACTGTTGTCTCAATCTTTGTTGTTTCATATATTATAGAACTGGTATCCTAATCTTTGTTGTTTTAAATATTAGAACTGGTATCCCAATCTTTGTTGTTTTATATATTATAGAACTGGTATCCTAATCTTTGTTGTTTTAAATATTAGAACTGGTATCCCAATCTTTGTTGTTTTATATATTATAGAACTGGTATCCTAATCTTTGTTGTTTTATATATTATAGAACTGGTATCCCAATCTTTGTTGTTTTATATATTATAGAACTGGTATCCTAATCTTTGTTGTTTTAAATATTAGAACTGGTATCCCAATCTTTGTTGTTTTATATATTATAGAACTGGTATCCCAATCTTTGTTGTTTTATATATTATAGAACTGGTATCCTAATCTTTGTTGTTTTAAATATTAGAACTGGTATCCCAATCTTTGTTGTTTTGTATATGATAGAACTGGTATCCCAATCTTTGTTGTTTTATATATTATAGAACTGGTATCCCAATCTTTGTTGTTTTATATATTATAGAACTGGTATCCTAATCTTTGTTGTTTTAAATATTAGAACTGGTATCCCAATCTTTGTTGTTTTGTATATGATAGAACTGGTATCCCAATCTTTGTTGTTTTATATATTATAGAACTGGTATCCCAATATTTGTTGTTTTATATATTATAGAACTGGTATCCTAATCTTTGTTGTTTTAAATATTAGAACTGGTATCCCAATCTTTGTTGTTTTATATATTATAGAACTGGTATCCTAATCTTTGTTGTTTTAAATATTAGAACTGGTATCCTAATCTTTGTTGTTTTGTATATGATAGAACTGGTATCCCAATCTTTGTTGTTTTATATATTATAGAACTGGTATCCCAATCTTTGTTGTTTTATATATTATAGAACTGGTATCCTAATCTTTGTTGTTTTAAATATTAGAACTGGTATCCCAATCTTTGTTGTTTTGTATATGATAGAACTGGTATCCTAATCTTTGTTGTTTTATATATTATAGAACTGGTATCCCAATCTTTGTTGTTTTATATATTATAGAACTGGTATCCTAATCTTTGTTGTTTTAAATATTAGAACTGGTATCCCAATATTTGTTGTTTTATATATTATAGAACTGGTATCCCAATCTTTGTTGTTTTATATATTATAGAACTGGTATCCTAATCTTTGTTGTTTTAAATATTAGAACTGGTATCCCAATCTTTGTTGTTTCGTATATGGTAGAACTGGTATCCCAATCTTTGTTGTTTTATATATTATAGAACTGGTATCCCAATCTTTGTTGTTTTATATATTATAGAACTGGTATCCTAATCTTTGTTGTTTTAAATATTAGAACTGGTATCCCAATCTTTGTTGTTTTGTATATGATAGAACTGGTATCCCAATCTTTGTTGTTTTATATATTATAGAACTGGTATCCCAATCTTTGTTGTTTTATATATTATAGAACTGGTATCCTAATCTTTGTTGTTTTAAATATTAGAACTGGTATCCCAATCTTTGTTGTTTTGTATATGATAGAACTGGTATCCCAATCTTTGTTGTTTTATATATTATAGAACTGGTATCCCAATCTTTGTTGTTTTATATATTATAGAACTGGTATCCTAATCTTTGTTGTTTTAAATATTAGAACTGGTATCCCAATATTTGTTGTTTTATATATTATAGAACTGGTATCCTAATCTTTGTTGTTTTAAATATTAAAACTGGTATCCCAATCTTTGTTGTTTTATATATTATAGAACTGGTATCCTAATCTTTGTTGTTTTAAATATTAGAACTGGTATCCTAATCTTTGTTGTTTTGTATATGATAGAACTGGTATCCCAATCTTTGTTGTTTTATATATTATAGAACTGGTATCCCAATCTTTGTTGTTTTATATATTATAGAACTGGTATCCTAATCTTTGTTGTTTTAAATATTAGAACTGGTATCCCAATCTTTGTTGTTTTGTATATGATAGAACTGGTATCCTAATCTTTGTTGTTTTATATATTATAGAACTGGTATCCCAATCTTTGTTGTTTTATATATTATAGAACTGGTATCCTAATCTTTGTTGTTTTAAATATTAGAACTGGTATCCCAATATTTGTTGTTTTATATATTATAGAACTGGTATCCCAATCTTTGTTGTTTTATATATTATAGAACTGGTATCCTAATCTTTGTTGTTTTAAATATTAGAACTGGTATCCCAATCTTTGTTGTTTTGTATATGATAGAACTGGTATCCCAATCTTTGTTGTTTTATATATTATAGAACTGGTATCCCAATCTTTGTTGTTTTATATATTATAGAACTGGTATCCTAATCTTTATTGTTTTAAATATTAGAACTGGTATACCAATCTTTGTTGTTTTGTATATGATAGAACTGGTATCCCAATCTTTGTTGTTTTGTATATTATAGAACTGGTATCCCAATTTTTGTTGTCTTCAAGAACGAGAATAAGAGTAGAATAGCTGTAGATGATGTCCCTCATACATTCAGAGTTGTAATAACTTATATTTCATATATTCTGCTTCATGTTTGTTTGTCTATATTCATCATCATTAAACTGTCAATTTATCCATTATCAACCTTTATTCTCGAGTAGCTTTTAGCCTAGGTAATTGATAACTCTTAAGTAATATAGTAGTTTGCCTCTGTCCGTCACCAGGGTCGACCATGGATGATGCATCTTTAGCCTATTTGTCTCGGCTGGAGCAGCACAGCTTGTGGCTAGGGAGACCAATGTGGGAGTGGTAGTCTCTGTCGTAAAAAGGTCACAAACGTGTCTAGACTATTGGTATTGGTGCGCTCCTTTCTGCATGCACATTTTTCTGCAGCAACATTCATCGGCTTCTCCCTCTCCCCTGCTTTCAGATGTTGGTTCAGAGTCCCTTTCCATCTTGAACAGTCATCTGCAATTCTCTCCCAAGACCCAATGTCAATGTCGATCGCTTTCATATCGTGCCTCACAACATCTTTGTATCAAAGTTGGGGGCAGCCAGTGAACCTCTTCCCAGATGCCAGCTCTCCATACAGGATGTCCATCTGCCATACGGTGAACATGGCTCAACCAGCATGGTCTGCATTGCCTGAGGAGGGTGAACATGCTGGGAAGGTTCGTGCGAGATAGAACCTCTGAGTTGGACACCTTATCCTGCCAAGATATGCGGAAGATGTTGAATCGATGCTTCTATCTAGCATAGGTGGTCCATAACTCACTGCCATACAATTGGAAAAAAATTTTCTTTTGGATTTCAAAAACAATAAATCCTATTGGGTAACAGGGATAGTGGATAAACAGATTGGAAACATGATTTACATGGTAAAGTTACCCAAGTTTATCCACAAAAATGGATGTTGTGTTCGACACATTTCAGATACCTATCCCACAAACAGATTCTTAACAAAAGAAACATAAGATTATGGACTTAATTTTAAAAAACCCTAAAAGAAAAAAATATTGACTTCATACTGAGCTAGGCTAAAAAGGGGTGTTATGGTGTGATGATGATCTACCCTATTTGTGACTATATGGACTCTTCTAGACATTATGTATAGACGAGCCTCCACTGAAGGACGAGCAATCTTTCTGTAACATACTATTCTGTACTTCTTTAAATACACACTCTTGTAAATATACCACCGTGTTGTCTTATTTATTATCAGCCTTCAAGGTCACAACGAATGTTGGGCGCATCTATTCGAGATGGGGTTTGACTTACACGGTTATAGCGAAGTCGCCCCATACAATTCGGTTCTGTGAGACTCCCACGGTTGCATGGTGACGGCTGATGCGATCTTAGGTTACGGGGGGTCGCAGAGGTCAGATCACATCCGCGTGTTGTCACGAGATTTGTACGAGATTTCCCGGGCGTGGGAACGTTGAGTTGGATTTGGAATCAGTTACTGTCTGGAAGCGAGATAGTCAACATCGCAGAATGTGACGCACCGAAAAGATTTCCGTATGACGGAAAAATATGAAAACAGAACTGAATCCTCCTAAATTCCCTCTCGAGCAATTCTGATGTTAACAAGGAAATTGGTAGCGTAGATTCTCTCTCTCTGATTGACAGACTCGTTCAGGTCGGCAAATTGAAATAGCAAATAAAAGCGCCTCTTAAAAGAGAAAAGAATTTGTTGTGAATTAAGTTGATTTTCAGCTGGCGAGGACAACAGTCCGTTGGGAACGAGACAGCGGCGCCGGCGGGGACGAATGACGGAGTATAGCAGTCGATCGGTGAATGGGTGCAGACGCAAACAATGGCTGCCGGCCGATGAGAGAAAAGAGAGAGAAGAAAACAAGGTTAGTAAGGCAGTAGGAATATTAGTGACCAGCGACTGAGTAACGCACGAGAGTCAGTATATGACAAGACATATCTCCGCGATCGAAGAGGTTAGTGCAAGCAAGTTATTAACTTGGAACCAAGAATACGGCATATCAACCAGCAATGAAACCCGAAGACTCAAACTTATATCGGATACAACATAACTATTATTAAAACTATCAACGTTTTATTGACGAAAAAAGACTTAGGCGGTGTGCTCGGAAAAAATGTTAATTACAACATTAACAGCAAGAAGTTAAAAGCTATGCTGGATTTTTAACATACAAGGTGCAACAAATCAGCGAAGGGAAACACTACAACGTCAGAAAAATAACATTGGAAACAGTTTTCTGTTCTTGAGTAGGACGAAAAGTTGAGGTTTTAAAATCTAAATCGTTCGATCAAGTAATTATTCTTGCAGCATTACAGAAAAGAATACTAAAAGAATTTCATGTCGGTCACTCGGGTATTTCGAGAATGAAGTCTCATGAGGAGTTATGTGTATTTGACGAGCATAAACAAAGACATTCGAAATGCGGTGAAAATATGCAAAGGTTGTGCTGTTGCAGCGAAGACACCTCTTATAAAATTAAGACACTGACCGACCGTGGTCAAGGATCAACATGGATTTTGCTGGCCCACTCGATTGTTTCATCATCACTGAGACGTAATGTGATTTATTGCCAAATTAATAACCCTAACTCTAACCCTAACCCTAACCCTAACCCTAACCCTAATCCTAAATGGAGAGCCACTATATATAGAGGAGTTTACGACGCAGTCTCGGTCTCGGGTCAGTCTTTCTGTTACATACTATTCTTTGCTTCTGTAAATACACACTCTTGTAAATATACCACCATGTTGTCTCATTTATTATCGGCCTCGGAGCAGTCTCGGAGCAGTCTTTTTGTAAGATCAATACAGTGTTTGATAGATTAGTGCCTACTCATATGAAACCAGGACATGAGGAAAATGTCACAAAACGACACTTCACAGTTGGAAAAAAGTCTTTCTTTCTGATTTCAAAAACAATAAATCCTATTGGGTAACAGGGATAGTGGATAAACAGATTGGAAACATGATTTACATGGTAAAGGGACCCAAGTTTATCCACAAAAATGGATGTTGTGTTCGGCACATTTCAGATACCTATCCCACAAACAGATACTGAACAACAAAGATCAAAACAGAAACGTAAGATTACAGACTTAATTTTAAAAAACACTAAAAGAAAAAAATATTTACTCCATACGGAGCTAGGCTAAAAAGGGGTGTTATGGTGTGATGGTGATCTACCCTATTTCGTGACTATATGGACTCTTCTAGACATTATGTATAGACGAGCCTCCAATGAAGGACGAGAGTATTTCTGTAACATACTGCTCTGTACTTCTGTAAATACACACTCTTGTAAATATACCACCGTGTTGTCTTATTTATTATCGGCCCCTACAGGGCACACCAGAAGGATATACGGATAAATATAAAACTACTTTTTAAACAATACATGAAGTTAAATTTTTCTTATTTTTCTTTCACAGTTATGATTCTTGCTGCAATGTTGTATTATCCAAGTTCTGTCAATCTGATTTCTCGACGCTCAACATCACAGGAGTCAAAGTGCAGAACATCTACAAAATAGTAAACGCATCAACCATAGCACGATTTGAGAATCAAATGATGTCCTTGATTCCAAACTCGTACGATGACTTCAGTTTTGTAAACAAGTGAGCAGATCCACTTAGGCTATCTTGTAATGAATTTTGTAATATTTCTATTTTCAGCTGGACATATATTACACGTTCTTGTTATGTTTTGATTGGTGGAGATGGATCACATGTTTTGATTGGTGGAGATGGATCACCTGTTTTGATAGGTGGAGACGGATAACATGTTTTGATTGGTGGAGATAGATCACATGTTTTGATTGGTGGAGATAGATCACATGTTTTGATTGGTGGAGATAGATCACATGTTTTGATTGGTGGAGATGGATCACATGTTTTGATTGACAAAGATGGATCACTTGTTTTGATTGGTGGAGATGGATCACCTGTTTTGATTGGTGGAGATGGATCGCATGTTTTGATTGACAAAGATGGATCACTTGTTTTGATTGGTGGAGATGGATCACCTGTTTTGATTGATGGAGATGGATCACATGTGTTGATTGACAAAGATGGACACATGTTTTGATTGGTGGAGATGGATCACATGTTTTGATTGGTGGAGATGAATCACATGTTTTGATTGACAAAGATGGATCAACTGTTTTGATTGGTGGAGATGGATCACCTGTTTTGATTGGTGGAGATGGATCACATATTTTTGATTGGTGGAGATGGATCACATGTTTTTATTGGCGGAGATGGATCACATATTTTTGATTGGTGGAGATGGATCACATGTTTTTATTGGTGGAGATGGATCACATATTTTTGATTGGTGGAGATGGATCACATGTTTTGATTGGTGGAGATGGATCACATGTTTTGATTGATGGAGATGGATCACATGTTTTGATTGGTGGAGATGGATCACATGTTTTGATTGATGGAGATGGATCACCTGTTTTGATTGGTGGAGATGGATCACATGTTTTGATTGGTGGAGATGGATCACATGTTTTGATTGATGGAGATGGATCACATGTTTTGATTGGTGGAGATGGATCACATGTTTTGATTGGTGGAGATGGATCACATGTTTTGATTGACAAAGATGGATCACCTGTTTTGATTGGTGGAGATGGATCACCTGTTTTGATTGGCGGAGATGGATCACATATTTTTGATTGGTGGAGATGGATCACATGTTTTTATTGGCGGAGATGGATCACATATTTTTGATTGGTGGAGATGGATCACATGTTTTTATTGGCGGAGATGGATCACATATTTTTGATTGGTGGAGATGGATCACATGTTTTGATTGGTGGAGATGGATCACATATTTTGATTGGTGGAGATGGATCACATGTTTTGATTGGCGGAGATTGATCACATATTTTCGATTGGTGGAGATGGATCACATATTTTTGATTGGTGGAGATGGATCACGTATTTTTGATTGGTGGAGATGGATCACATGTTTTGATTGGTGGAGATGGATCACATCTTTTTGATTGGTGGAGATGGATCACATGTTTTGATTGGTGGAGATGGATCACATGTTTTGATTGGTGGAGATGGATCACACGTTTTGATTGGTGGACATGAATCACATGTTTTGATTGGTGGAGATTGATCACATGATTTGATTGGCGGAGATGGATCACATGTTTTTGATTGGTGGAGATGGATCACATGTTTTTATTGGTGGAGATGGATCACATATTTTTGATTGGTGGAGATGGATCACATGTTTTGATTGGTGGAGATGGATCACATGTTTTGATTGGTGGAGATGGATCACATGTTTTGATTGGTGGAGATGGATCACACGTTTTGATTGGTGAACATGAATCACATGTTTTGATTGGTGGAGATTGATCACATGTTTTGATTGGCGGAGATGGATCACATGTTTTTGATTGGTGGAGATGGATCACATGTTTTTATTGGTGGAGATGGATCACATATTTTTGATTGGTGGAGATGGATCACATGTTTTGATTGGTGGAGATGGATCACATATTTTTGATTGGTGGAGATGGATCACATGTTTTGATTGGTGGAGATGGATCACATATTTTTGATTGGTGGAGATGGATCACATGTTTTGATTGGTGGAGATGGATCACATATTTTTGATTGGTGGAGATGGATCACATTTTTTTGATTTGTTGACATAGATCACATGTTTTGATTGGTGGACATGAATCACATGTTTTGATTGGCGGAGATGGATCACATGTTTTGATTGGCAGACATGAATCACATGTTTTGATTGGTGGAACTGGATCACATGTTTTGATTGCCGGAGATGTATCACATGTTTTTATTGGTGGATCACATGTTTTTATTGGCGGAGATGTATCACATGTTTTGATTGGCCAGGATGGATCACATGTTTTGATTGGCGGACAGGAATCACATGTTTTGATTGGCCGAGATGGATCACATGTTTTGATTGGTTGAGATAGATCACATGTTTTGATTGGCGGAGATGGATCACATTTTTATTAGTAAAGATGGATCACATGTTTTCATTGGCGAGATGGATCACATGTTTTGAATCGTTGATCACATGTTTTGATTGGTGGAGAAAGATCACATGTTTTGATTGGCTGAGATGAAAGGACTAGACAGACAGAGAAAGTCAGTCAGTCGTGAGTTAGCAGTCAGTCAGCAGCGGGCATGGAAGGCCTTAGAGACCGCTGTCTCGGTGTTGAATCGAGATGGGGAAGGTGTGAATCAGTTGACTGACTGAATAGAGAAAATAAAGTACATCATTTTGAATCATCATAATAATCATCTGTTTTTAATACACATTTTCAGCAATGATTGTCCTACTGAACGCATAGTTTAGTGGATAAACATTATCTGTTCAAAGATATTTTAGTGTGAATTCTATCTAGAGGTTGCCAGTCCAATTGCTGGTGAAGCAACTGAAATTTTTGGTGACAATAACTGGCAACAAAATTGTCGGATTACATTTTTGGGGTTATATTTCTTTTAGAATGAATAACTATGACAAGAATAAAATCCAATATGGTGTCAAATGCCAGTGAAAGTCATAAGAAATGAGAAACACTTCATGATCACAATAAGAATATGTAACATTTGTCTTATTTTGGTCTGCTGAACATTTGATGATATTGCTATTGTTATAATTTGAATTTTCTATAACAATTTTCTAAAACAATTTTTTATAACATTTTTCTATAACATTTTTCTATAACATTTTTCTATAATAATTTTCTATAACAATTTTCTATAACATTTTTCTATAACATTTTTCTATAACATTTTTCAATAACATTTTTCTATAACATTTTTCAATAACATTTTTCCATAACAATTTTCTATAACAATTTTCTATAACATTTTTCTATAACATTTTTCTATAACATTTTTCAATAACATTTTTTATAACATTTTTCAATAACATTTTTCCATAACAATTTTCTTGAATATTTTTCAATAAAAATTTTCAATAACAATTTTTTATAACAATTTTCTATAACAATTTTCTATAACATTTTTCAATAATATTTTTCAATAAAAATTTTCAATAACATTTTTCTTTAACATTTTTCTATAACAATTTTTTATAACATGTTTCTATAACAATTTTCTTTAACAATGTCCCAACCTCACAAATGTTTGTCTTTTAATTGCCATCTCTTTGCAGAGTGAATGATTTGAAGAAGAAACAGGATTACCTGTACTTGGTTTATAACTCTGAATTGCCACCTGCCATGAGTGACATAGAGATGATTATTGAGAATGGATTTCCGGCATCAACTTCTCATGAGGTATTCTAGCCTAGTTACACAACAATCAGTTTTACTCTTTAAGCACACACATCCTTTAACTGAAACCACATACCCCCCCCCCCCACACACATACTGACGATCGTAATTCGAATCTAACATGCTTAAATCAACGGTCAATCATGGCACAGTATCTAACTCTCAATTTCTAGCCAATATGGCATATGTTGCCAGACAAGTTTAGCAAAAAATTTTTGATCAAAACTACTATAATTCTACAGTTCACTGGAACAATCAATATCTGATGAGTGCCATGAACCCTTACATGATACACCAACATCAAGAAACAAGATCCAGTAAAACAATCTCCAATCTCCATTTTAGACAAGACTGTTTCATAAATGAAATAGAAACACACAAAGAAGCCTGCCACGGTAATAGCCCTAAAGAGCCGCCAGAAATACACCAAGACGTTTCATACTAGAAAACTGTAGGAATGGGCCAAATATTTTCAAGAATAATTATCCCAGGAATATATAGATAAAGAAGGCTTCGTAGACTAGCTCAGACGAGGATCCTTCCACTATGATCAGGAAAGGATGATAATGGCTGCCCAACATCAAGGCTTGATGACTCACGCTTTTAAGCAGATGATTGGTCTCAGCAACGACAACAAGTGCAGGTTTTGCCACACAGATGTAGAGAGTGTGAGCCACTTGACATCCAGTTGTATGGTTATGCTAGGAGACGGCTACTATACAATGAGACACAATTGAGTGTGTAAATATCTCCAGAGTGAACCATCTGTAAAAAGTTGAATATCCAGCAAGTCCTGGGAACATATACCAGAAAGAACTGTTGGAAATAAGTCATATACCATCCACTATTACTATGCAATTCTTACAGCTACATACCTAGAAAACGGAACTGTTAAACGTGACATAGTGATATGGAACGAAAGGGAGAAAGTAGCAACCCTAGTTGAAGTCAGTGTTCCTAATGATGCTGGCTTAAACAGAGCTGAGAGGAAAAAGAGAACTAAATACCGAGGTCTTATGTACGACATGAAAAGAAACTGGAATCTTAGGAAGATTTCCATCATTCCAGTAATTATAGGAGCAACCGGACTAATGAAAAAGAATTTCAAAAACTATCTGGCGAATATACCCGGTGAACCAAGTGAAAGAGAAATCCAAACAATTGCGCTTAAAAGATTTAGAATCCTAAAATAGTGGGTGAATATCCTGAAATAGTGGGTGAATATCTGGTATTCGGTAGGATGCCCCATCCCCAGCAAAAACAAAAAGATAACAAAATTAAAAAAAAAAAGAGATGTATTAGTAGCAGTAGTGTATATTATATTATGCGAGAGAGGCATATATAAGAAAATAAATGAGTTAAAAAAAGTGTCTAACATCTTTTTTGAAAACCCCTCCCCCTTTCTCTCTCTCTCTCTCTTTCTCTCTCTCTCTCTCTCTCTCTCTCTCTCTCTCTCTCTCTCTTTGACAACTGGTTCAATATGATAGAAAGAAAGAAAAAAGAAAGAAAACTTTTGATGGACCTAGTTTCAGTGTGCGTTTTCGAACATCTCCCAGTAAGAATGAAAGCAAGTAATTTTATAGCCTCCCCCTCTCCTCCATGTACTAACTTGGTCACTGTTGACCCAAATCGAATGAATATTAGAGGGTTTTTTTCTAACCATAACCAGCTCGGGGTCATACTGAATCAGAATTTGTAAGATTTGTGAGTGTATCTGTGATCGTTTCTGAGTTTTAGGAGAACACACACACATGCATACAGACACACATACATTATGATTATGTGGTTCCTACATCTACCTACCTGGAAAATGCAGCAGTAAAACCGGACATAATCATATTAAATAAGGCAGAAAGAGAGGCTACACTGATTGAGGTGAGTGTTCCAAATGACAGTGGCTTACATACCAAGGCCTAATGTATGATATGAAGAGAAACTGGAACCTGCAAAACATCAACATTATCCCAGTTATAATAGGAGCTAAAGGCCTCATGAAGAAAAATTTTTAAAAGTATGTGGAAAGTATTCCCGGAAAACCAAGTGCAAAAGAAATCCAAATAATTGAACTTAAGAGAACGGCGAAAATCCTTAAAAGAGCACTCGGTTGGAGCCTCTAAATAGCAGGTGATAGTCTGGCATTTGGAAGAATGCCCCTGTCCCTATGCTAACGAAAACAGAAATAAGAAAATTAAAAACACACACACACACACATAGAGACATACAGAGAGACACAGACACACATATACACTCACACATATACACAGACAGACACACCCACAGACACACCCATAGACACACACATAGAAACAAACACACACAGGCACACATAGACACACACAGAAACACAGACACATATAACTAGCAGGGCTACGCGGCATTGCCCGGAACGTCAAAAAAACAAAGTTGAAGAAATTAGTGTGTGTAACATCTTTATATAAAACCTTCAATCTTTCTTCCTCTATCTAGCCGTCTCTCTATCCTTTTCTCTTACCATCGTCCCCATTATTCCCTCCCTCCAACCCTTTCTTTCCTCTTTGCCCATTATCATATTTTTTCAGTTTGTTTTTTAATTAAATATATTATTTTTTTATGTTTCGGAATTTTTTAGATGAGGATTGATAATTTGGATTATTCGGACTACTGTTCTCATCTTGGATGTTATTCTCACAACGTTTCTTATTCAGGTGCATCGGATTGGGGTGTAACTGTTGAAGGTGTTCATTAACAATCAGTTCTAATTGACAGTTTTCTGGAGGTTGAAAGTTCAATCCTTACCACAGACGATAACAATGAAGAAGAATATAATAATTAACACTTCTATCTGATCATGGCTGACGAAATGATGTTACACACACTATTTAACCTAGCTCCGTGAATAAAGGATTCAATTCAAAAATGTTTCCTGAGTTGGACAGAAAGATTCCCAAAATGCATCTGAAGAAGGTCAGGAGTTACATCAGCTGAAACGTTACGAAAATAGCAACGAAAATGAGACTAGTAGTCCGAAAAAACCCAAATAATCCATATTATTTTTTTGCTTTGTTTCTTTCTTTGCAGAAACTTGGTATGAATACTGCAATCCCATTGGCTAATAATCTCTTTCTTGCTGATCGCTGGAGAATCAAACAAGAACTTCTCTCAAAAAAGCATGAGAATCAAAACACTGAATCATTTTCGTTTAAATATGGTAAGTCATTTCAAAAACCGTCGGGTTACCTGATGGGTCATTTGTCGGCCGTAGTAAGAAGAAGAATAAGAAGAACATCGTCCTTTTCTAGTGATAGGAAAAGTAGCCATGAGAGAATGTCACTTCTTTTTTTAATGGAAATCGCTCCAGACAAAGCATGAAGCCACTTGATGTAAGGAGCTAACAAGAACGAAATATTATTATCACAAAGACAGAAGATGCCTATTGGCCTGAGTCTTGAAAAGACCAAGATTATAGGTAGGAGGAAAACAGACAGTTGGAAGAGAGTTCCACAAGCCTTCAGTTCTTGGAAAGAAGCTACTGGAATAGGAAGCTGTATTACAATGAGGCATCAAAACAGCGAATTGATGGAAATCACTAGACCAACGAGTCAATCGAGCTGGAACAAAAGAAGCGGGGAATAGATCACATAATTCTAAAGAACACATGCCATAATAGTATTTATAGAAAAGACTGAGACTAGCAACATCCCGTCTGGGAGAGAGAGGGTGAAGAGAAATGTGTGACCAATCAAATTACAGACACGTTTCAGCATCTTATCAAGAACCCTCAAATGGGACAGAGATTCACCAGCCCAAATATGACAACAGTACTCCATACATGGTCTGATTGTAGATTTGTTGAGATAGAGAATAGCCTCAGGTGTGAGAAAGTGTTAGAAGCGATAGAGAGAACCGACTTCATGACATGCAGGAAGAGCAATGGATCTAATGTATGAACTCCAAGAAAGATTTGTTAAGAGGCTGATATTCAGACGGCAATTGGTAACGTCCAGTTTATCCTGTCTGTGCAGTAGTTTGGTATTGTAATTATCCGT